>VDFB02356662.1:0-86303 GCA_007258455.2 Sequoia sempervirens | reverse complement strand
GGAACTTAACTCTATCTCCCATCAAAGCTTCTCCCGTTGATGAAGTCCCTCAATGTTTTTCATTCCATCGGAGGGACCACAATATTTTTCCTGTTGATTTCCACCTCTCTCGCTGATGAGTGTGACTGTTGTCAGGCTATCGGTGGGACTTTGACCTAACTCCCAACGACACACAAGATTCCTCCTGATGATTGCTTCAGAACTACTTGCAATTACAACATATGGTAAGTATTCATCTGATCATCATGCTTTGATGAATGTTCGTGTGTGATATTCATCTCAATAAAACTACATACATAGTTGGTGTTACGCTTCAATGGCTCAAAAAATTTCTCACATAAAGGCAAGGACATTCTTTATCATTTGTAGACAGCCAAGATCATTGAAGGGTGCTAGAGATGCCATCTCATGGAATACAATGATTGTGGGATATGCATAAAATGGATTTGTTGAAAAGGCTTTAGAAATTTTCAAGCAAATGCAATTATTAGGTGTTAAGCTTCAGTGGCTCAAAAAATTTCTCATGGAAAGGAAAGGATGTTCTTTATCATTTGCATACAACCGAGAGCATTGAAGGGTGTTAGAGATGCCATCTCATGGAATACAATGATTGCAAGATATGCACAAAATGGATTTGATGAAAAGGCTTTAGAAACTTTCAAGCAAATGTAATTAGCAGGTGTGAATCAAAATTCCACAACCTATGCCAGCATCCTCCTTGCCTATGCCAAAATGGGAGCTTTTGAGCAAGGTATGAACATCCATTAGAGCATAATAGATGGGGGATTTTTGTTAGATATTATGGTTGGAAATGCTCTATTAGACATGTATGCAAAATGTGGAAATGCACACAAGGCACGTGAACTCTTTGATGGAATGCCTCAAAGAGATGTTAGGATTGAAAAAAATCACACATATTTGCATTAACATCTATTCATTTATCTCCTAGTCCTCAAAAAATCTCTCTAGACTCAATTTCATGATCTAGACAAATTGTTGAGGTTCGTGTAAAAAAATCCATTTTTGTAACCAACATACCCAAATAATCACATTCATGGAATCCATTGAAGTCCTTTGATACCATTAGGCTAAAAATACTCTGTTGGTGGAACTCCCATCACCACCCCACCGATAGCCCAATAGGGGCAGTTCATATCCTTACATCAGTGTAACATCCTTCCATTGGGCTAACTTCCAAGGTAGTCTCCCCAACGGGCCGATGGAAATAATAAAGATCATCACATCACCAAAACACTGGTGCCTCAGTGGAATGAATGATGAAGCTCCCCTGATAGCCCAATATAATTATGGGGTATCAAATTTTAACACTTATCAATGAATTTGGTATGCATCGGGGTAACATTGCTTGATGTCTTATTGATAGATTGAAAGAAAAACACTTATTGGTGGAGAAGGTGGCCATCAGTGGAAAACGAACCAAGGTCCCAACGATATAGTGATGAATGATTAATACTAGCTGATGTGACGTTCAAGAGCATTGTTGGGATATTTAACATAAATGCTCTCCCTAATGACAAGACTTAAGCAAGTGGTATATTAATGAGCCAGAAAAAAGATGAATTGCACCACAAATTAATCATACAATTTGCAGAAACTAGAAGGGCTACGCTAAGGGAAGAAGTAGAAAGGATAGAACTTGGAGCTCTGACGTAGTGAAGCTAGGGAAAGAAAAAGTTCATGTAAGTACTCCACTCTTAGCTAGAAAGTTGCATTTTTTCAAAATTTGCAATGGAAGAAAATGTGGAAAAACCTAAGGAAAAGAGACAAAAAATTGAAAAGAGGAATCTAAACCAAGACTTGATAGATCAGTGCCCAGGGTCAGGGCCAAAACCTAGAAGAAGTGTTCAAGCAAGTAAATTGTTATATAAACATAGGGGTTTGGGGGATGTTTGGACGCCACACTAGGGCTATGAGCTTTTTATGTATCACTATAGAAAGTAATTCATATTTCAACCAATCTATAACCCATAGAGACTAAACTTAGGGAGACTTGTGGTGCCAAACATGTTCATCAACGTAGAATTGATGAAAGCTCTAGCTAGTTGGTATAATTCCAAGGAAAGAACTATCCAATCACCAAATCGGGCCGATATGCTTGTTATCTCCCAAGACCTAATCTCTAATTTATTTTAGTTAGAAGGTCCCATGAAATTTACATTCACCATTAGAGACTTTCTGACAGAATACGGTTGCATGGATACTAGTTACAAAAGATGGAAGCTACCTTTGCACAAACCTAAGAATGAGCAAGGTCAACTTAGAAAATTCTCAAGCAATGAAAACTCTCCATTTCATATAGATTTGTTTGAAGAATACTTCAAATATACCTACTACTCAGCTATTCAAATCTTGGGAATTGAGGTTCCACCACTTATGTTTGTTGCACTGATGGTTGTAGCAGCTGATATACAAAGCAAAGATGTTAGGTCATTCGACTATGCAAACTATTTGGCGAATTCCCTAAATCAAGGGCTTGAAAGAATAAAAAACAATAGTGATTGCATAGATTTCAAACACTATTCCTTGTTAATGCATTTACTTTTATATGAGGGTCATGCTAGAAATGTGTGGAGTAAAGAATTAAGGATCAAAGACATAGACGAAGATGGAAACTTTAAACCTATACAAATGTGGACTGCATTATGGGATATTCGATACATGAAAGATCTCACTATTTATATTTTGAAGAATATTTTGTTAAACTGCTAATGAAGTTTCTAGGCTATTCATATGATCACAATTTATCCCCTGAGGTGCAGAGATTTTTAAGACCAAAGGAGAATAACCCAAAAGGAAAGGTGAACCATAATTGGGGAGAATAGTATGCCTTTTCCAATTGCACTGTAATAAGGGTTTGTGTAATTGAAGGGGTTCCACATTTGTTACCCCGAGTGGTTCCTAACAGAGTTGCTCATTTGGAAATAGTATGACAATTAGCAAGGTTTGATACTAAACATCTCAAGAGTCATAATAAACAATCACTCATGCCTAGCACTCTTTGTTTTGGATATTTCACAGTATTTTCCATTGAAGGATATGAAGAAATTGATGCTAAATTAGCCCATTATAACCTTCCTCTTGGGTATGAAAGAGAGAAATTTGATGCAGAAGGGTTTATTCATCAAGCAAGATTAACTCAAAATTTGTCAGGGTATGAGCATTGGTTTGCACTTGATGATGTGATCAAGAACCAAGATGAAGCTTCCACTAGTGAGAGAATGGCTCCATATAATAAAATTGTGTTTGCAGATGAATGGAAAAGAAAGAATGTCCTATCATATAGAGAAACATTTGCTAATATACAAGATCCCTTGGCCAAGATTGAACAACTTATTGCTCATATGAATGAAATAGTGAAAGATGTGCCCCCATACGTTTTTGATATATCTCATATGAATTGCATAGGAGTACAGGTTGAGGATGTGGAGCCTTTAGATCACATACCCTCACAACCCACTCCTGATGTGTGTTTTTCCACTAACAACAATGAAGAAGAGGAAAGTAATGAAGAAAGTGATGGAGAGAATAATGAAGAGGAGCAACCAGTGGAAAAAATAAAAGCCCCTGTGATTACACAATATGAGCCCCCTCAGGAACTTGTAAAAATTGAAACATTAGATGAGTTATCTGATGAAATTAGGATCAAGGCTAGTCATGAATTCACTTATGACAATGATTTTTTTAAAACTCTTGAATTCAAGTCATTTGTCTATGAGTATATGGGGGAGAAAATAAGATAGAAGGACCAAGACATTACTCTTGAAAAGGAAGTTGATGCCTTAGAAGAATTGAAAAAGGAAGTTGACAGGGAAATGTAATCCATCACTCTTGAAAGAGGTAGAGAATTATTTCAAGAGGATGGGGTACTACTTCTACTAGGATGGGACATGAGCTCAATAATTGTGTTTGACAGTTTCAGAAAAAGAGGGGATACAACAATGAACTTATCAGAGGAAGCTAGTGATAAGCTATATTCAGGGTCTAGATACAATCTTGACAAGGATGCCTTCCTTATTTGGTCACTATACCCTCATGCGAATAGGTTGAAAGTGATTGGAAATCCTAATCAAGTATTTGGACAACTTTTGGTCAAAAGAGTTGGGGACACTAATCCCTTAGAAACTGCAGAGCTGAATGTCAATGTGGAAAAATTCACTAGAGCACAAATTGAAAAATTGGTCAAAGAGAATTACAAATTGAAAAAGAAATTATCACATAAAATGGATAATTCATCTTCCTCTTCTGCTCTAGAATTATACACTCCATGGATCAAAAAGGATAAGAGAGTGTTAGATGCATTAGCTGATGCAACCTATTGGAAAAATTCCCATTTGAAAGCTCAAGAAAAGTGTAAAACACTAGAAATGGAGGTGAAAATAATTAAGTACAATACTATGTCAAAGATAATCAAAGAGAGGTTCAATAAGTTTATAAAGCAAGCTCATGATGATTGGGGTGTATTTAAGCAAATACAATTATCACTAGAGGAGAATGTTCGGTTACAAGGAAGAATGATTGATAAAAAGAAGGAACTTTTGGGTAAACAGATCCTTAAAGACCAAACACTGCAAAGATAAAATGACTTGGTGAGATCCCACAACCAATATCAACAAAGATTCAAAGAAGACCTTGGTTGTTTTAATTTGGTTCCTACACTCCATGATGATACAGGAATCTTTGAGAAAGGGATGATTGGAAAACATAATTTACAGATTTTCTAACAAATGCATTGCAGGAAATCAATGAAGAGGATATGGTCTTGCAAAATACTCATAAAAAAATTGAGAAATTCATGCACATAGAGTATGATATGAAGGATGCCATGTCCAATGTCAACACTCATGAAAAACACGGATATATTGATCACCTCTCAACTTTCAATCTATTTATCAATTGAGTAGAGGATAATCAGGACACAACTGAGCAACAGTCATAATCGGTCAGTGGTAATGATGTGGACCCTATCATATAGTAAAATATTTGAACAGGTCTTAGATGACCATGAGCTTTTCCTCAGAAATTAACAGATTGGTACACATGTTTATGATTGTGTTAGTTTCTTAAATTGAGTTCAAAATCATGTTTTGTTATCAAGAGTCATGTCTTTTGGTCTAAAGCTTGTTGCCTCTTGTATATATAAGAGAGACCAAGACCAAAAGAAGGATATAGAGTTAGGTAGGAGATATATAGAATATACTTTTAAAATGTTTATCATATAGATTATACAGTGAGGACCATGATGCATGTATGAAATTTTGGAGAAATCAATGAAAGATCTTCGATTTTGTGGCTTCATATTGGTATCAATTGTTTGTTAAATATATTCAATTATTTGGTTGTCTCCAACTTAATATTTCCTTGTTATTTAAATTGGTGTATCAAAGATATATTCAATTTATCAAAGCACATTTGATGTTCTTGTGTGACGTGATTAATTGGTTTCTTTAAAAGAATTAATACCCTTCTAATCAATCACAATAATCTGGAAGTGTTATTTGGATCAATAAGAAGAATCATATAATTAGGATTGCCATTTTGTCTTCAATTTGGTATATCATATGTTGTTCCTGTGTGATTTATTCAATTGGTTCTTTCAAGTAAAGATTAAAATCCTTTTAATAAATCATAAGTAACCTGGTTGTGTTAGTTGGATCAATAAGTAGAGTTTGTCAGTCACTTTCCTGCATGTTTATACAAGTTATAAACAAACATAAGTGTGCCAAACAGTTTGAGTTATAGCCAATACAAGTCATTCATTCTATATTTTCATTTGACTTCATTTACCCAACAAGGCACCAGTCTCACCCATTTTATTATTTATTTTTATCAAATCTGTTTTCAAAACCTTACATTTGTTAACTGAACATGTATATTAAATTTCACCTTGATATTGCTTATACAATTTATACCAAATTAGGATTACATCTTTCCACTCTCAATTTCCACTATGGATAGATTGCTAAAGTAGGAAATACATAGTTTAAGTCTACCTCAATTGCATAGGTACACCCACCTAGGTCTAGCAAAGCCTGAAGAGAAGAAGGTTCAAATATACCAATTGGCCTTGTTTGTTAGCCTAAAACATACCAAGAGCTTGGCAACCTCTTGTGGTTTTTCAACCAGTTTTTTTGAGAACTAACAGGTGTCATTGATGGATAAATTATGCAATGATGGGGTGGAAAATCACTTCACAATCCCAATCCAACCTACCTCAATTAGGGTTTCAATTTCCAAGTCCCCAACTCAATAACTCCTCACCAATTTCACTTGTTCTCCAAGTAGCAATCCAAACTCACTTTTTTAGGTTTAACTTTTAGAGAAGGCCTAACAAAGTCACAACCCACACATTATTAGACACCTTTTATCCTCCCATTCAACATATCAAAAACTTGCATAGACATTTTTTGAAACTTCTTAGGGAACAATAGACTGTCCACTTTTAAGGGAAAATTAGCCCACTTTTCCAAGTAACCCACTCTCAAACACTCAAAATACTCACCAAAACCACCCATACCTCCTAGGTAGACTCCAAATAGAGGGAATCAACAGGTTTTAGACAAAGAAAGTGTCACTAAATGGGCCAACTCCAAAACCCTCCTTTTTAATGCAAAAATCAAGGGTTTTACTGAAAATCACTACTCCAAGGCTTCCCTACCTAGACCAATGCTTGAAAAACTATAAAACAAGTTTTTACATGCTTAATAATTCATTACATAGCCATCCACAACAATAATTTGGAAAAAATCAACTTCTACAACCAAGTTTCACTTGAAAAACCATGTAAAATGCCACTAGGGCATCAACCCAAAACACTAAATTGACCTCCCTGCTCCTGCCATCACACTAACATCAAAATATACAAAAATTAATTCCATTCATCAAGATACAACCTTAGATAGTAGATGGAATGGCCATTTTTTTCATTTCCAAGATCAAAACCCTTAAAACAGGGCTACCCGGGCAGTTATAGGAAAAAGGTTACTAAATTCACCAAACTGAATGAAAAGAATCCAAATCACCACCAATGAAGATCTAACTCATGCCTTCAACACATTCCATCACCCTTGTGCCATGGTACTTCTGTACGGATGAGAAATTCACCTTGTAGCAGTAAATTTCATGAAACCACAAAATTTATGTAAAGAAACTAATAGATTTTATGGTATTTCTTTCGAAAATCAAACTTGAAGGTTGGTTGAGTCTAGTCTCTACATCTCTTTGATGGATTATGTTCTCTAATTAAATTTTAAAATTACTGAAATGGTTCTCTTGTATATGGTATTTCAACATTATGTTCATGCATAGAGGGGTAAACCATAACATGCCATGAAATTGTATAAAACAAAGTCTATCCAATAGCTTATAAAAAAATTCAAAGACAATCTATTCAATCTCCACATTGTATCATGTGACCTATACAAGAATTTAAACTCACCACACTCACAAGCTAAATTCTTTCTTTACGTATTAATTAGAAAAATTTCAACAAATTCATGACTTAGACAAAAGATTCCTCAACATATTTCAAGACATGAACCCCACTACCCTAAAACCTTTTACCATCTTCTACAAAAGGCCCTTAGCCAACTTTCATAAAGTTTCCTCATATACTTTAATAATTGATGTGAAACCAAGCATTGGAGTGGTCAAAGACAAAAATTCAACAATAGTTGACAATACTCTCTGAAAATACACTTCAAGTGCACAACTATTTTTGATAGATTGAACAATAAAGACTCCTTACAAATACACTACAAACATACACTTCAGGCCTTGCACAGTTAGTAGATGTAGCTAATGTTTGCATGTAGGGATGAGATGGTCTACATGCCTCCCAAGCTCTCTAGAACAAGTTTGAACCTTACACGTCTAGTTCAATGGTTAGGCGCACAACATGTTAGCCAAATTCATCTAAACATGCTAGAGCAATTGGATTTTATTTAGAAAACCTAGATCACCAGCATATCAGCTCATGTGAGAGGTCAATAACCCACTATTAATCCTACACATGGCACGTGCATGCACAAAATAACAAAGAAAAATAATAGATCATGCATCACACAATAAGTATAAGATAAAAAATGTCAAAAGAGCTGCTCTATTCATCCATCATTTGCATGAATTGCTCAACCATACATCATATGTACTAGCCTTTATGCTCTATACCACAACGTATCTAACAAATCTTACTACATCATGCATCCATGCTCTCAAGTGAATAGCAGACATGCTTATATAGATTTGCAAGACCCTCCTTTGCATTAATTGCTTTACACATACCCAATAAATACTTTATTCTAGGGCCAACTACTTTTTCTATCCCAATGTAACCACTTGTTTCCAATTAATTTATACAATCTTATTTACAACTTTTGTTGCCAACAATATCCGAGCACGATCATCTATTTTGTCCTCAAATCACTTAGGTACGAAGATTAGAGAATTAAAAAGAATATCCTCAAGGTGGACGGAAGCATTAGTGCATGGTGTAACTCTGATAAATTCAAGCAGGGAGGATTTTGGCAAAAAAATGAAGCACTCTTGAACACATCCTAACAATGTAAGTTGTGCTTGGGTTCTAGGTGCATGTAGTCATGCAGGTTTAGTGGATGAGGGTTGCACATACTTCACATGTTAGTAACCCTTACTGCTTTACAATTTACATATATAATTGATCATTAGGTGTGCATGGTTGATCAACCATTCATATTTTCACCTCTAAATATATAAATTCATCATTCCTTCCAAAAATTTGAGGAGCATTCTAAAAAAGTCTTTGATCCATTTATGAATATTTGAATCAAATAATTGTCATATTATCAAAGAGCTTGCACAAGAGTTGAGCATCCACAAATCTGTTCAGTTCACATTTCCCAGTGTACCTTTAGCTTGTGGCAAAATGGGATCATTGGAAGAAGGTGTGGAAATCCATCAAAGCTTAAAGGAGAGGAAATTTTTTATATGTTGTAGTTGCAACAACCTTGGTAGACATGTATGTGAAATGTGGAAGTATAGAGAAGGCATGTGAATTGTTTGAAAAAAATCCTCAAAGAATTGTTGTCTCATGGAATGCAATGGCTGCAGGATATGCATACAATGGATTTGTTGAAAAGGTTTTAAAAAATTTCAAGGAAATGCAAATGGCAGGTGTCAAACTAGACTCTACAACCTTTGTCAGCATCCTCCCTACCTGTGCCAAAATGGGAACTTTGGAACACGGTATGGGTATGCATAAAAGCATAATGAAAGGGGGGGTTTTTCCCGATATTATAGTAGGAAATGCTCTGGTGGACATGTATGAAAAATGTGAAAGCATACACAAGGAACATGAAGTGTTTGATAGAATGCCTAAAATATATGTCATCTCATGGAATACAATGATTGCAGGATATGCACAAAACATATTTTTTGAAAAGGCTTTAAAATATTTCAAGCAAATGTAGTTGGTAGGTGTAAAGCCAAATTCCATAACCTTTGCCAACATCCTCCCTGTCTGTGCCAAAATGGGAGCTTTGGAATAGGGTATGGACATCCATCAAAGCATAAAGGATAGAGAAATTTTGTCAAATGTTGTAGTGGTAACAACCCTTATAGACATGTATGCAAAATATGGAAACATAGATAAGGCATGTAAACTGTTTGACAAAATGCCTCAAAGAAATGTGGTCTCATGGACTGCAATAATTTCAAGATACGAACAAATTAAAATTTTTGAAAAGGCTTTAGGAAAATTCAATCAAATGCAATTGGAAAGTGTAAAGCCAGACTCTACAACCTTTTCCAGTATCATACCCACATGTGCCAAATTGGGAGCCTTGGAACAAGGTATGGACATCCATGAAAGCATAAATGATAGAGGAATTTTGTTAGATATTGTAGTTGCAACTGCTCTTGTACACATGTGATGCAGAGAAAGGTGGTGATGACTCAACCAATATCTTAATAATCTGATCCAAACAAGAAACCAACCTTGACCAACTCAAAATGGAAAATCTTAAACAAGGATTCAACTCTTAGAACTCTATTCATTCAACTTCACTCTTACACACACCCTTTTGGCTTGTAGCCCTCATAACCTAACTTTTCACAAAATCTTTCAAAGTAGGATGTACTGTGACCTATCAAACAACTTTAGAGAGTCACTTCAACACATGAAACAACATACCAAAAGAACTCAATAGGTTTCTTAAGCACAAATTGAAGTTTCAATAAACTAACCCTGTTTTGGGCTACTCAATTAGCCCTCTTTTACAAAGGAAATACCTCCAAACCTACTATTTTCCACTCAAACTCAATGGATAGTATTAAATTGTGTTACAAAACACCAAATTTAACTACTAGTTCAAAAATCCATGCATTCTATGACGCTGCACCAAGAAACCCTCATTTCACATGCAAATTCCAAGGGTTTATTCATTCTCCACATTCCCAAGCTTAACTTATTCAAAAAATGCATTCAATAGACTCCAAATGGTCTGGGTAAACTAAAAAATTCATCACAAGACTGGCTCCTTCAATATTTTAACAAAACCCCACTTTAGTAACTCAATTTCACATAGTAAAGTGCTCTACCCAGCCTAGGGCATCACTCCATAACCCAATAACTTGTCTTCGTAACTCTCAAAACCATAAGAACAAATAAAATAACATTGAAGAATTCAATCCACTAAGGTACATCTTAATATAATAGGTGGATTGACTTTAACAACATTTTTAACTACAAACCGAGACCTCATTGGCCTATAAAGGTAGTGTACATAAAACAAAAGAAATCTCTCTTAAATCTTTATATAAAACCTTCAAAATTGTTCTAGATAAAAGATAATCCTTGAATGAACACAAAAAAATGTAGTTCTCAACAACTACACTTAGAACCAGATCATGCAAGGCTTAAAAAGTTCATAAAAGACAAAAATTATAGAGAATTTACTGAAAAAACATTGTGTATTGCTTTCCAATCTTCAATAAAAAATTTCCACCCTTTTGCTCGAGCCTTTTTCAGGATTTTTATCATGTTTCCCAATAGTTACAAGTCATTGATTTGATGGAGGAGCATCTATTTTCCTCTAACATGCAAATTTTTTCATGTTGCATTATATTTAGCAATTCTGCAAAACTTGACAAAAATGACTTGCAACAACTTTGAATGGTCTGAAAACAACCTAAAATGACACTACAAACATTTATCTACCACTAAATGGCCTTATTACAATCATTTTCTACCATTTAAAAACTTTTGACCTCCTTGACCAAGATATTCCCTAAATAATGCATTTTTGCAACTTTTGATAGTTTGCAATTTTACAACTTTTTTGCAACTTTGTCTCTTTTACTGAATTGACTCTAAAATCATCCTAATTCATAGTGAATGGTCTCACAAGACCTAATCAACATAAATTGACCTCCTCAAATGCTAAAATGACCTACTAAGATGCAATGGCCTTCAAATTTGAAAATGGAAGCTTAGGTGCTCCTGCACCAACAAGTATGTGAAATGTGGGATCATAGACAAGGCACTTGAAGTGTTCGACAAAATGCCTCAAAGAAATGTGGTCTCATGGACTGCAATAATTGCAGGTGTGATATTAAAATGTTTAACCTATTCTAAGCAATTAAAATGCAATGGAAAACATAATGAAACACCTCAAGATTAGCCTAAGGAATTTGTAAATGCAAATAGGAAAGTGTTAAATGAAGACAAATGGTTGATATACCTTCCTTCTTGCAGCTGAAACTCCTTGGTTGGCCCTTGATATGATTTTATTTGTATGCTCCTTGATGGCTCTTGATATGGCTAAATATAAATCTTGACTATATGCTTGAATGTAGATGCAAATGGGTCAGATTGATGGCTAGATGAGTGCACAAAATGGCAGCATGTAGTTGCAAAATGGCTAAGTCCTCTTTTAATGCCTTAGAGAATGGGGTATTTATAGAGAAACTTGAATTCTCTAGAGAATTCAATGGTTGGGATTTATCCAACAAAGTCAAGATGAAGGGCTAAGGTGCGTTGAGGACTCACAAGCCCTCACATTTTGACATGTGGAATGTGGGATGGCCAAGGGTGAGATGATGTGTAGGTGATGTGGAAGAGAGGTACATGATGTGGAGGAAGGACAAGTACCTTCCAAGTACTTTGATGTGACCTTTCAATGATCACATGGGGAGAGGGAAAGCTTTGGGAGAATAAAAGTGAATTTTAAATTCACAATGATTGGAAGAATCTAGTGGATAAGACAAGGTTCCCAAAAGGTGGGAATTTGTCACATGTGACTTGATGTGACAAGTCAAAGGTTCTAGAAGATGCATGGAAAAAGGGGATTCTAGGAATAATAAAAGTGAATTAAAAATTCACATGGGGAAGAGAGGAGCCTAGGGTGAATAAAAAGGAATTAAAAATTCCTTGGGGGTGGGGAGAGTTGACCAAGGTACTAATTAGGTTAGAGGATAATTAGGGGTTAATGTGGATTAGAAGCCCACTTGCAAAAGTTGGAGGATGTGACACATCCTAATCAAGGATTAGGCATGTGCACATCCTTAATGAAGAGATTAGGAGATGGATTAGGATTAGATGAAAATGACATGTGAGGAATTAAATAAATGTATTAAGGAGGGTAAGGTATTTAATTATTAATTAAATAATTCATTTGATGAAAAGAGGATTAAGGAGGGTAAGGTATTTAATTATTAATTAAATACCTTAGGGATTTGACAGAATTAAAGATATTAATTAAATAATAATAATATTTACTTAATTAACTCAAATAAGAGGATGTTTAGATGAAAAGTGATAAATTTGGATAAATTAAGTGTCCAAATTTGGATGTCTACATTTTGCCCCTCTTTGAGATGGTGTTATGAAGTAGTATCATTTCAAAGAATATTAAAATATAGAACCCAGAAGGAGATGGTTAGATTGGGAAGGATGCCCCAGTCATCAAAGGGATGACTAGGAAGATAGATGATGGGGGTGAAGATGAAGAGTAGGGATAAGGATGCCCCCTCGAGAGGACATGTGGGTTCAAGAGAACACATATGTGCTCTTGAAATGGATGAGATGATGAAATGGGAGATGAGGAAGAGGATGCAAAGGGATGGATAGGAAAGGATGAAAAGGCGGCAGGAGGTTGAGAAGCACAAATAGATGCAAAGACAAAGATGATGTTGCCCCAGTCAAGGTACAAGCCAAAAGGGGTTGAGGATGGATGGAGTGTTTTAAATGAGGATAGGGAGGGATAAATCCCAATGAGTGGTATTGATGAGGGAAGGATACATCCCAAAACACCACTAAAGGATAGGGAAGAGTACCTCTTGATGATGATGATGAAAGTGTTGTTGACAAGGGAAGGATACATCCCAAAACAACACCGAAGGGATATGGA
This sequence comes from Sequoia sempervirens, assembly GCA_007258455.2. Classification (NCBI taxonomy): domain Eukaryota; kingdom Viridiplantae; phylum Streptophyta; class Pinopsida; order Cupressales; family Cupressaceae; genus Sequoia; species Sequoia sempervirens. The sequence goes on along the minus strand of VDFB02356662.1, from coordinate 72,900 downwards.
AGCATAAAATGGGATGATGATGATGATGATGATGATGAGGATGATTGGATCCAGGCTTGTAACAAGACTAAGAACAAGACCAAGGATATTATTAGATTATTCGGGCTAAATATAGAGATGTGAGCTAAGGATGAAGGATGAATGGATGGGGGGATACATGCAAGACGATAGAAGGGAGAATGAAATGCAATCCTAATGCAATTTTACATCTTCAGAGCACTGATTTTTGCTATAGCATAAGACACCAAGTGCCAGGGTATGTGGAACCAAGGTGTATTAGTGTCTAATGCATGAAACAAACACAATAGACAAGAAGGCTATCCCAACACCCCAAAGTCACAAAGACCTTGGTCAGGCCAGGTATTGAGATAGCCACAAGCACAAAAGGATGCCCCAGCATAACACAAGACCTCAGGGATCTTGGTGGGTACTATGTGGGACAACCAAGAGGACAAAATCAAAAAAAAGATCAAGATATTCCCCTATGTGGACCAAGCAAAACATGCCATAATATGATGGATCATGACGGCCTTGACAAGTGATGATAGGGAGCTCAAATGATAAACAAAAGCCAAAAGCATAAAAAGATCGCAATCAATTTCAAATGTCATTTGCCATAGGATCAAGGGGATAGATGGGATTGATGAGGTCTGTTAGGAAGGATGCATCTTGTTGAGACTAAAGATGATGGAGACTAAACTAAATGATCGATATGACATAGGATATTCAGGACCGATTGGATTTCCTGATATGAGTGGATCTTGTTTGTTAAGAACCAACTAGATAAGGGCATAGCTTGATGAAACAACACAAGACATGAGACTGAAACACCCTAAAGACCTAGGGGCTCAGGAGTCGATCAAAGATTAGCCTTGCCTACGTGAAAGCGCAAAGCCCTCGTAGTTCGGTGAGGTAGACGACTGACCATGGATAAAAGTAGAAAGAGGATGATGAAGAATAATGGTGGATGACAAGGATTGGAGAGACAAAAGAAAAGATTGATGATAGATGATAAAGGAGTGGATGGACAGAGCAGAAAGACCGATGCTAGACAATAGAGGAGCCCCGGGGGCGGATCAAGTGACCGACCTTGCCTACGTGAAAGCGCAGGGGAAACATAGTTCGACCAACAACCAATAAAAAATGATGGATAAAGGATGATAAGATGATAGGATGAGATAACCCTAGATAAGGGGACAAAATGGTTGGATCGACATCATGGGACAAGATAGACCTGTTGGATATGATCAGAGGAGGGTGACTACACAAAGCTCAAGGATGGGATAGTTATCCAAAAAGATGAATTGGGAGGATGATATGATGGGATTGATTCTACACCAAGTTTTGGGGTTTAAAGAATGTAAGGTGCTAACAATCAGATTTTTCCAGATTTGGCAAATTTCAAAAATTGTAAAATTTTGCCATTTTAGCCATTTTAGGAAACCTTACGGGCGTACTTTCGAGAGTCCAATTTTTTCCCAAAAAATACCCAAAACAAAGATAGGATGAATTTCCAACTAATATCCCAAATTTGAGACATGCATTTCGAGTTATGGACAAAAATGATTTTTCAAAATGTTGGAAAAAAACACTAAATTGCGATTTTGAGGGTCAAGATGAAAGTTTGAGGCCCCAAAAATGTGGAAAAACGGGGTCAAGGGACTTTTAGTTAATAAGAGATCCACATGCCATCTCATAACGCAACCACCCATAAAATTTCAACTCAAACAGACACCCGAGTCAAAAGTTATGGCCTATGGAAGTTTCGGTACAAAAATCAAAATTCTCAAAATGAAGTCTAGGTGATTGTGATGGATGATTTGATGTTAGACATGGGAGTTAATGATGTTCTAAGTGACACTTATATGATTTTGGTGATGGAATGATGATTTTCAGAAAAGTGTTGATGATGGGCAAATGGGTGCTCAAAATAGATGAATGACTCTTAGAATGAGCAAAGAAGATAGATGAACGAGTGAACGAGTGCTCAGAATTAGGATTGAATTGAAGCCTAGAATGATTGGAGGATGTGATGGGATGAAAGAATGGATAGAGATATAGGGAGGGGGGATGGGAGAGATATTTTAGGGGGTGGAAAATAGGGCATGTCCATGCTAGGGTGGGTGCCTTGGGTGGACACGCCTCAGGAATGGGGAGAAATGCCCCGGGTGCAGCCACTAAAATGGGGCCGGACACACCCTGGGTTAGGGGAAGAGCTGCCCCAGAAGTTGGGGGAGACACGCCCGGGGGAGGCTGATGACGCCCATGGCCGCCACGGAGCCGCAGCCTAGGGAGGCTTGAGTTGGAAGTGGACACACCTTGGGTCGAAGCCACTGCTACCGAGGAGGGGGCGGACCCCCGGGGTAGGGGAGGGAGCTCCCCCTGGGTCAGGCTGAGGCAGCGAGGTGGAGACGAAATTAAGCACGGCACACCCCGGTCTGCAGGGCGGGGAGGCCGGGAAGCTGAGGCAGGACATGCCCAGCCACTAGGTAAAAGGGAGATGAAAGTGATGCAAGTATAAATGGATAGAAAGATAAGGATGGGGAGATGGAAGGGATCTTTGGGATAGATGGATCACGAAGATAAGGATGATGGGGGAGATGGAAGGGATATTTATGATAGATGATGTCTCCAAGGACTATGTCACAAAGGAAGCAGATGACCCCACTCTAGATATGTCATATATGAGGAGGCATGAGGGATAGAAGACAAGTGGATGGGAAGATAAAAGAGATAACTAGATGAGGATAGGATGGGTGACTAAGGAATATGATAGAGCATGGATGAAGGGAATGTATGAGGTATTAACTGAATGGGGTACCCCTGTTTGATCAAGGTCACAAGGGATGGATGGGAGATAAATGGGATATGATAGTAGGATGTGGAAGATAGGTGGGATGGGGGGATTTATGAAGAGGGTAGATAACAGGAAGATGGGTGCATAGCTGGAAGCATAGCAGATGGAGGGAATGCATATCGGGAAGTTTCCCCTAAGTGCAGATGGGGATTTATGCATGACCCCTGTTTGTTAGGTTTTCATCATGGTACTTATCCAAGGTGCTTGTTTGCCAAGTTTTCACCATTGGACGAATTATTTCTCTTTACTATTTTCTTTTTTTTGAACTTTTTGGATTTTTGGATAGCAGGGGGATGAAAATGGATAAGGATAGGGATGTGGATAAGGGGATTTAGAAGATACATGATAAGGATATGGATTAAGGACTCAAGCATCAAGTTCTATATGAGGTATTAAGAGCCCATGTTTGAAGTGACTGTTGGATGTTGGTACAACCTTATTAGGATAAATGGATTATGCATCTTGGATAGATTAGAGTTGTCAGAGTTGATACATGGGATAATGGATGGGATGTTGCAAAGGGTATGGATGGAATGATGGGGTGGATATGTGATGGGGAGATGTGTTCAGGACCAACATTGGCACATGTGGTGGTGGATGTGTGAAAAGATAAGAGGATTATGGATGGAGGATGTGTGGATAATGGAGGAGATGGGGTGGTGAACTTTGGAACATAAGGACCCAAAACAGACTTAGGAGATGAAAGGGGTGTATGACTAGCTTTTGGATTAGCAACTTTGGATGTTCTTATAGATTTTTCATTTGATTGCATTGCATATTTTTTCTTTGGGATCCACATGGTTTTGATTTTTTCTTTGGGGGGCCTTTGTGGCCTATGGATTTGATTTAGATTTAGATTTTTATTCTCTTCACCATGTCTTTTGGAGGGGACATGGGGAGCCTTAGATTCATGTGGATGCTTGGATTTATGCATTTTTTCTTTAACAACCAAAGTGTTTTTAGTAGCAATGGGATGGGTGTGAGGAGATGGATGATGTGGAGTGATGGAGATAGAATTATGAGGATTACATGTAGAAGGAGAATGTTTAGGTATGTGCCTTTGTTGATCCTAATTAGGGGACATGTGAGTGGGATGTTTATGATGGATGACATGGATAGGTGATGAATGGATGAAAGGATGGATATGACGAGATGGAGGAGGTGATTTCAGGATGTAAGGGCCCAAAATGGACTTAGGACTTAGAGAATACATGGAAGGGGTAGATGTAGGATGGGAGATGGTAGATGGAGGGATGTAAGGACCCAAAATGGATGGAGCAGATGAAGGAGGAATATGGACGGTTGTTTTGAGGTGATACAATAGAGGAGGAGGGATAGCAGCATATGGTCTGGTGGAATGATGGGAAGAGCTGACATTTCTTTTGGAAAAGGCTCATTGAGGACATCTAGAGGTTGTACCAACATCTTTAGATTGTGAGTCATGGGAAATAAGTCCAAGACCTTGCATGCAGATTTGTTTTTTGACTTGGATGGGCTCCAAAATACCTTGCTCATGAAGGCCAAGACCTTTTCCGTAATAGTTCATTTTCTTGAGCATGTGATCCATGATAGGATTTGTGTTATTCTGAAAACATGATGCGAGTCCATTATTAGGTGGAGGATGGTGGGTGGTAAATACACTATTCTTTTCTTCTACAAGGAGGCCACCATGGAAGAATGTGAGAGTACCAAGGGGATATGCAAGCGGTATAGGGATAGCAGTTTTAAGCAATGATGGGGGGATCATGAGAGGGAGATGATGGGATAGCCACATTTGGATGGGTGGTATCGGGAGAGAGATCAGGGGATATGATAGGATTTGGATTTGTGGTAGCGGGCTCATGCAATGAAGATGGAGCGGTGGAGACAAGGGGATCATGGGGTGGAATGGATAGGGGACTGTAATCTTGAGGTGGACTAGATAGGATGGTAGGATCTTGATCTGGAGAAGGGGATATGTTGGCATGCTTTGGATTAGACTCTTGGCATGACGTATCTTGTGTGGATGGAAGGGTGACAAAGTGTTGGAGAGACTCTTCAAGTTGGGGAGATGGAAGGATGGAGGATTTGATGCAGTCATCAGAATGGATTTGGGCGTTGTCGATGGGTTCGATGACTCTTGGAGTAGGAGGGGGATGTTCAATGGATTCAGTAGATGTGATGGTAAGGGATGGGGACTTAGTGGATTCAGAGGATGTGATGGTAGGAGATGGGGACTCAGTGGATTCAGAGGATGTGATGGTAGGAGATGGGGACTCAGTGGATTCAAAGGATGTGATGGTTTTGATGGTTTTAGTGGTGCTAGGGGTGGTACCATCAATGATAGGTATTAGGTGGAGAAGGATCTCATCTCTAATGACTGTGGATGATGGGTTGGGATGGCATGATTCCATAACTTCAAGGTGTGGAGTGGGAGATGTCTTCTTAGTTATAAGTCCTTGGAGAACTTCTGGAGTGAAGAACTTGAATGCTCTAGGCTGAGATGGCATGGTAGGAATGGATGAAGGATTATGGATTGGTGGACTAGGATTAGATGGGGGAATGGGATTGGATGTAGGACTGGAAATAGATGAGGGATTAAGGTTAGATGAAGGGTTAAGATAAGGGGATTGGAATGGTGAATTAGGACATGAGGATGTTGGTGGTGGATTAGGATGGGAAGATTGAGGTGGTGGATTGAGATAGGTTGGTTCGGGTGTTGGATTAGGATAGGAAGGTGTGAATGTAGGATTAGGTGAGCAGATTGGTATGGAAGATTAGGTTAGTGGGTATATGCAGATGAAGGATTGAGATAGGATGATGTGGATGGGGGATTAGAATAGGGGTATTGAGATGGTAGACTAGGATAAGAGGATGCGGGTGTTGGATAAGAGGATGCAGGTGTTGGATAAGAGGATGATGTAGATGAAGGGTATGATGGATATGACGGATATCCTTTGTCAAAGGTAGCATAAGCAACATGATTAGGCATGGATGAAGACATAACGGGATAACTTGAGGGGGTGATTGGATTTTGGAAAGTGGGTGGAGAAAGCTTACTACCCATGATAGTGTTAAGGGGATCTATGTCATATTCTTCTTGATCGACAAGACTTTCGTTATCGTTGTCAATGTAATTAGGGTTTTCCTTGACCACTATTGATGGAGGATAAGGATTCATGATGATGAAAGGATAAAGAAGATGGATCAAAGATTTTGGATGGGAATGGACTAAAGCTCAACTTGGGATTTAGGGCAAGCTCAGATTAGGATAATTGTATGATGCGATGGGATTGATTCTGATAATTGGATTTGATTATCAAAGGATGATTATGACACCGAATCTACTTTGAGATGGAAGTAGATTGATTGGGTCGAAGATGATTGGATAGGGATGTGATTGGATAGGATTGGATTGGATAAGATCGGTCGATGATTGATAAGATAGGCCGAGGGATCAGATAGGATGACAAAAGGGACTGTAAACCCCGTTCAGAGATTACCCTAGGTGACGTAGGATACTGATTGATCGGATAAAAGGATGAGTGAATGATTGTGGCACCGAATCCACTTTGAGATTGAAAACGGATTGATTGGGCTGACGATGATGATTGACTTAGGATGGATGACAATCCTAAGCAGATGTTGATGATGACGATCAGATTAGAAACCTAGGCCAATTTGGATAATAACCTGAGATGAAGTTTAGGGGATCTAGATGATGATTTGATTGGAGGAATGGATGATAAAAATGGATGAATGAATACTCAAAATGAGTAAAGGATTGATTGGAAAGGATAAACAACTCTTAGAATGAGGAGATGGATGCTTGGAATGGATGAAATATTACTCAAAATGAGTGAGGAGGATTTGAAAGGGATGAAAGACTACTTAGTCAAATGAATGTTGGAATGGCTAAGTGAAGGTTTGGAATGGTAAAAATGGGGGTTTAAAATGATCAAATGGAGGTTTTTCGGAGGTTTAGAATGACAAAACGGAGGCTTGGGATGATTATATAATGGTTGGGAATGATTAAATGATGGTTTAGAGGCTAAACAGATCCAAATGGGGAAATTCAGGTGTTTAGGAGGGAAAATTTGCCCCTTTGCAGTAAATCAAGGGCATAATCACCTCACTATGGAAAATTAGGTGCGTAGCCGCCCCACTATGAAAAATAAAGGGCCTAATTGCCCCACTATAGAAAATCAGGGGCGTCATCACCTCACTGTAGAAAATCAGGGGCGTAGTCGCCCCACTGCAGAAAATCAGGGGTGTAATCACCTCACTATAGAAAATTAGGGGTGTAGTCGCCTCACTATGGAAAATAAGGGGTGTAGTCACCCCACTACGGAAAATCAGGGGCGTAATCACCCCACTGTGGAAAATTTGAGACTTGGTTTGATGAAAATGACTATGGCAAGGACTTTAAAATGACAATGATAAGGCCAATTTGTCAAAAATTTCATTGGTTTCTCACAAGAAAACACTCTCAAGCAAACACAATCCTACAATTAGTGTTAAGGGTATGGCCAAAGAGGTCTTAATCTAGGATGCACAAGGTGTCTAGGGAGTCCTCGATATACTCTCGGTACGTGAGGCACAACCGTGAACACCAGCCTGTCACAAGCATGAGTTGGGAACCCCAACGAGATACTGAAGGGCTCAGACCAACTCTTCACTTCTATCTAGGTATCACCCTAGCTTCGACGCTCCGCCAATTACGACGTGACTGGATTGGGGTATAAATTTTGCTCTCCCCCCTTTATATACCCCACTAGTATGCGTGGTTGGAATCATCCCTTGGGGTGATGAAATCCTCAAGCAAGTCCCACTAGAAAGAAAACACTAATTGTTTCCAACTACTCCCCAGGCTCACACGAAGTGCAAGGGGAGAGCGAAAAAAAGTTAATGCTCCTTTTGGGTAGTACAAAAAGATAAGCACAACAAGCAATGAATATTACTCCTCCTAATTAAACTATGTTCTTAGATTAAGGCAAACAACAAGCATAGTTTAAAAAGTTTGAGCGAACGGATAGCCCTACAAGAAAATGTTGGATGCTTTATCCCGCTTTCCTCATCAACTTCACAAGAATATGCTTCCAAAATGCATTACTTTGCAGTGACCAGGGGGCGCAGTCACCCTTCTGTAGTAAATCAGGGGCACAGTCACCTCACTGCGGAAAATCAGGGGTGTAGTCGCCCCACTACTGAAAATTAGGGGCATAATCGCCTCACTGCAGAAAATCAGGGGCGCAGTCGCTTCACTGTGGAAAAGTGTTAGCCAAAGAAATTTAAATTTTCAGCCCAGGGGGGCGTAGTCGCCCTTCTGTAGAAAAAGTGTTAGCACATGATTTTTAGCCCAGGGGGCGTAGTCGCCTCACTGCAGAAAAAGTGTTAGCCAAAAATAATTAAAAATTTTTAGCCCAGGGGGGCGTAGTCACCTCACTGCAGAAAAAGTGTTAGCCAAAAAAAATAAATTAAATTTTTAGCCAGGGGGCCGTAGTCCCTCACTCTGAGAAAATCAGTCACCTCCTTTGTAGAAAAGTGTTAGCCAAAAATAATTTTCGCCTAAGAGTAGTTGCCTCACTACAAAAAATCAGGGGTGTAGTCGCCTCACTACAGAAAAAGTGTTAGCCAAAAATAATTTTTAGCCTAGGGGGCGTAGTTGCCTCACTGCAGAAAAAGTGTTAGCCAAAAATAATTTTCAGCCCAAGGGGCGTAGTTGCCTCACTGCAGAAAAAGTGTTAGCAAAAAATAATTTTCAGCCTAGGGGGTGTAGTCGCCTCACTGTAGAAAAAGTGTTAGCCAAAAATAATTTTCAGCCCAGGGAGCGTAATTTCCTCACTGTAGAAAATCAAGGGCGTAGTTGCCCCACTGCGAAAAAATCAGTGGCGTAGTCGCCCCACTGCGACGTATTCCTGCAAAAAACTTAACAACAACAAATGTGAAATATAGGAACCCGCTTGTGGGTCCCACCGGGCATGCCAAAAATGTGATATCAAAATGTTTAACCTATTCTAAGCAATTAAAATGCAATGGAAAATATAATGAAACACCTCAAGATTAGTCTAAGGAATTTGTAAATGCAAATAGAAAAGTGTTAAATGAAGACAAATGGATATACCTTCCTTCTTGCAGCTGAAACTCCTTGGTTGGCCCTTGATGGCTCTTGATATGGCTAAATGTAAATCTTGACTATATGCTTGAATGTAGATGCAAATGGGTCAGATTGATGGCTAGATGAGTGCACAAAATGGCAGCATGTAGTTGCAAAATGGCTAAGTCCTCTTTTAATGCCTTAGAAGATGGGGTATTTATAAAGAAACTTGAATTCTCTAGAGAATTCAATGGTTGGGATTTATCCAACAAAGTCAAGATGAAGGGCTAAGGTGAGTTGAGGACTCACAAGACCTCACATTTTGACATGTGGAATGTGGGATGGCCAAGGGTGAGATGATGTGTAGGTGATGTGGAAGAGAGGTACATGATGTGGAGGAAGGACAAGTACCTTCCAAGTACTTTGATGTGACCTTTCAATGATCACATGGGGAGAGGGAAAGCTTTGGGAGAATAAAAGTGAATTAAAATTCACAATGATTGGAAGAATCTAGTGGATAAGACAAGGTTCCCAAAAGGTGGGAATTTGTCACATGTGACTTGATGTGACAAGTCAAAGGTTCTAGAAGATGCATGGGAAAAGGGGATTCTAGGAATAATAAAAGTGAATTAAAAATTCACATGGAGAAGAGAGGAGCCTAGGGTGAATAAAAAGGAATTAAAAATTCTTTGGGGGGTGGGGAGAGTTGACCAAGGTACTAATTAGGTTAGAGGATAATTAGGGGTTAATGTGGATTAGAAGCCAATTTGCAAAAGTTGGAGGATGTGACACATCCTAATCAAGGATTAGGCATGTGCACATCTTTAATGAAGAGATTAGGAGATGGATTAAGATTAGATGAAAATGACATATGAGGAATTAAATAAATGTAACATTTATTTAATTAATTTGATGAAAAGAGGATTAAGGAGGGTAAGGTATTTAAATACCTTAGGGATTTGACATAATTAAAGATATTAATTAAATAATAATAATATTACTTAATTAACTCAAATAAGAGGATGTTTAGATGAAAATTGATAAATTTGGATAATTTAAGTGTCCAAATTTGGATGTCTACAGCAGGATATACACAAATTAGATTTGTTGAAAAGGCTTTAGAAACTTTCAAGCAAATACAATTTGCAGGTTTAAAGCCAAACTCTACAACCTTTGGCAGTGTCCTCTCTGCCTGTTCCAAAATGAAAGCTTTGGAATAGGGTATGGACATCCATCAAAGCATAATAGAAGTGGGATTTTCGTCTGATATTATAGTTGGAAATGCTTTGGTTGACATGTATGCAAAATGTGGAAGCATAGAGAAAGCATGTGAAGTTGTTGGCATAATGCCTCAAAGAGATGTCATCTCTTGGATTGAAATTATTGTTGGATATGCACAAAATGGATTTGTTGAAAACACTTTAGAAACTTTCAAGAAAATACAATTGACAGGTATAAAGCTAAATTCCACAACCTTTTCCAACATCTTTCCTGCCTATGCAAAAATGGGGGATTTGGAACAGGGTATGAGCATCCATTAAAGCATAAATAATAGAGGAATTTTGTCAGATGTTGTAGTTGCAACTTCCCTAGTAGACATGTATGCAAAATTTGGAAGCATATACAAGGCATGTGAATTGTTTGACATAATGCCTGAAAGAGATGCCATCTCATGGAATATGATGATTGTGGGATATGCACAAAATGGATTTGCTGAAAAGGCTTTAGAAACTTTCAAGCAAATGAAATTAGTAGGTGTGAAGCCAAATTCCACAATGTATGCCAACATCCTCCCTACCTATGCCAAAATGTGAGCTTTGGAGCAGGGTATGAACATCCATCAAAGCATAATAGATGGGGGATTTTTGTCAGATATTATGGTTGGAGTTTGAAGAAGCAACATTGGTAAGGGTTGTAAGAGAGTTCCTAGAGCATGAGAAGACCTGTTGGAAGGTGTTTGAAGCATTGGTAAGAGTGTTAGGAGTCTGGAGTACCCATTTTAAATAAACCCCCATGAAACTTGCTAAAAAGGAGGGGTTTTGTGGGTGTCATCTTGGAGAATGGTTCATCAAGTGGAAGTTGTGGATTTTGAAGTGTTGTTACCTAGTTAGTGCTTTCCCATAAATTTTTGAGGTTGGGGAACATTTTAAAGAAGGGTTCCTTTGTAAAGGGGCCTAATTAGGCCTGGTTTTAGGGGAAAATCTAAGTTTTTGGGATGTTGTTCCAAAACAACCTATGGTGAATTTTGGATATGTCTTAGAAGTCACTAAAGGGTATCTGAAATGGTTTTATATCTTGTCTACAGTGCTTGACGATTGAAGGAATTGAGAGATTGAAGCCTATTTTTTGTGAAATTTATCTAAGTGAGGTTGAATGGTGCTCCTGATTGCTATCAGGCTCCATGTTGGAGATGCCCATGCTAACAATAGAGACCTTTTTGGTAGATCAATATATGGATATTGACCCACCATGTCAGTCTACAAAGATTATGGGACCATTATCCAATCATCAAACAAACAAGATCAAATCATTTAAATGAAATATAACCTCCCATAACAAGTCAATGAAAGAATATAATAGAAAGGTGAAGGAAAAGGAAAAGTTCTTGGACTTCACATAAATTTGATGAACCAATTTTCCATTAACGCAACTCAAGAACTCAACCAAGTTAGCAAAGAATTAAAAATCCAATGGGGGCAAGGAACCAATGCTTTGAAAAGGATTTAGCCAACCACATAATAGGTGGGAGCACATTGTACTTGTAGACACCTAAATTTGGACACTTAATTTATCCAAATTTATCCTCCTTCGTCTAAACATCCTATTATTTGCATTAATTAAGTAATATTACTATTATTTAATTAATATCCTTAATTCTGCCAAATACCTAAGGTATTTAATTAATAATTAAATACCCTACCATCCTTAATCCTTTTTTCATCAAATGAATTAAATAAATATTACATTATTTATTTAATTTCTCACATGTCATTTTCATCTAATCCTAATCCATCTCCTAATCTCTGCATTAAGGATGTGCACATGCCTAATCCTTGATTAAGATGTGTCACATCCTCCAACTTTTGCAAGTTGGCTTCTAATCCTCATTAACCCCTAATTATCTTCTAATTACTAATTAGTTAAGCCTAATTAGTACCTTGGTCAACTCTCCCCATCCCCCAAGGAATTTTTAATTCTTTTTTATTCACCCTAGGGTCCCCTCTTCCCCATGTGAATTTTTAATTCACATTTTATTCTTCCTAGAATCCCCTTTTCCCATGCACCTTCTAAAATATTTGACTTGTCACATCAAGTCACATGTGACAAATTCCCACCCTTTTGGAGACCTTCTCTTATCCACTAGATTCTCCCAAGCATGTGAATTTTTAATTCACATTTATTCCTCTAAAGAATCTTCTCATCTCCCAATGTACTTGGAAGGTACTTGTCCTTCCTCCACATCATGTACCTTCCTTTCACATCACCTACACATCATCCTACCTTTATCCACTTAACATTCCAAATGTCAAGATATGAGGGCTTGTGAGTCCTCAACTCACCTTAGCCCTTCATCTTGACCTTGTTGGATAAATATCAACCATTGAATTCTCTAGAGAATTCAAGTTCTTCTATAAATACCCCCTCCTCTAAGGCAAAAAAGAAAAGAACACTTACTAATTTGCAACTAAATGCTGCCATTTTGTGCACTCATCTAGCCATCAATTTCATCCATTTTCATTTGCATCCAAGCATATAGTTAAGCCTTGCATTTATCCATATCAACAGCCATCAAGGAGAACACAAAGTTAATCAAAATCAAGGGCCAATCAAGGAGTTTCAGCTGCAAAAGGGAGGTATACCTATTTAGCATCATTTTACACTTTTCCTCTTTGCATTTACAAATACCTTAGGATAATCTTGAGGTGTTTTTTATGTTTTTCTATTGCATTTTAGTTGCTTAAGATAGGTTAAACATTTTGATATCACAGTACTAGATAAAGCTTAAATGCAAAATTTGATTATAGTGGAAGATTATTTTGTTTCTAGAACTCCTCACAAACAAACCAAATCCTATTGAATCATTCTTAGTTGAATTATCTAGAAAGTTTAACAAGGCTACACATAGAGCCTTAAAAAGATCAGTTAGATTAGTTTTCAACACCCATCTCACATCTCAGTTGGTGTGATTTTATCCTCAATTGAGCTATGAGCATCTTCATTTTCCATTTGTTAGTGAAATCAAGCCCCACGAATCTTTTTTCAAAGACTATCTTAAGTGGGTTCAACTAAATATGAAGCTTATCTACTTCTTATCCTTTCAACACAAGAAGACAAAAACTTTGGTTTTGTTGGTGTTGACTTAGATCATGAGCACCAACAACATCATCCTATTGTTGGAACCACCACACAAGTCCCGACGATAGGCACAAACTCCACCGATGACATCCCCATCGGACCATTGTAGGAACAAGAGACCTCATTCCATCGATAGAAGATCCTCACACTAATGAAAAAACAGAACTGTTGATGCATCACTGGAACCAGAAGACACATCTGGCCGATAGATCGATAAGGTGGGGGAAGTTAGTTCCAATTTTTGTAATGTGGTAAGATTCATACATGTAACACTATTTTAGGCTGGGGAACTCTTCTTGAAGGTTCTAAACAATTTGCCTCTTTTTTATAAGATTGTGTTGGCAGTGCCACCTGGATCACAATTGTTTGGTGGGATTCCAAACCCAGACAATGAGGTGCATTTGTGGAAATCTCATAGATAGAAGCTACAAGCTACCATGATGATTTTTTTGAGCGAATTTATATCAAATTTTTGCTTAGTGTGGCTTAAGACACGTGCAACTGATATTATCTCTGTAGATAGGCTTGGGGGAAAGTATTTGTTTGATCTTGTGAAAAGTGGCAAGGAACTTGCAGAGAATGAGACATTGATCAAAGAAATATTGGAAAGTCTGGATGCATTTGAAGGGAGCTTGGAGTGGCTAAAAATGGTTTTTGGTTCAAATGTTGAGTTTCCATTGGCAATGTGTGTGTGAGATTGTTTTGAAGCACTCAAAGAGTCTGTGGGATGAACCTTTTGAAAGCCTATTTGTTAGTAGGATGAAACAAATAATAGTTGATGGATTTGTAGATCTGTGTGAGAAAGTTAAGGTTGGTAAATTCCTTGAAGTTACATCTTTGGCAAGTTACAGAGATATTGAAACCCATTTGCACAAATTAACTACTAGTGAGGGTTGGCTTGTCAAGAGAGGGGACCTAAAAAGTGTCAATTTACCTGGGTTGAGTTTAATATTTACAATGACAAATGATGAAAGACTAGTTTGGTTTCCTTAACGCTTATTTTGGAACTGAGGTTAGCCAAATAAAAGATACCATAGATGAGGGGTCCAAGAATATTTTGGAAGACCTCCTAAGTTTCCGTCATGCACATAAATCTCCTTCAAGATAAATGATTTAGCACCTTATTTGCAAGAGAAATGCTTCCATTTTATCTCAACATTGATTGTTGAGATTGAAGAACATCTTTCACATCTTTCAGAAGCTCCCTATTAAGAAATGAAAAATGAGGAGATGCTAGAAAAAATGAACAAGGAGACACTAGAACCGACAGTTATAGTGGAAAGGGCACTTTTCTTAGGAAGGATTTTAGTTGCTCTCAAATTTCATTCAACTTCCCTTCCACTAGTTCTTGGCTCATCTCAACTCTAGTTTGTCGAGAACAAAGCTTCAGTTTCAGGGAAAGGATCTTCAACTTTCAAATATTCTTGTACTAATTTTGATTACCCTCTTCTAGACAGTTCTGGAAGAAAAATACTAATGAGAGGGGCTGGTTTGAAGCCTAAATCATAGGATAAAAATAATTGTACCAAATTGAATAAACTGAGAAGAACTATACACAATCTTTGTATCAGAGATAAGAGGTATCACAAAAATTGATCATAATTGTAAATATGAACATATATACACAAATGAAATGGGGAAATCTACATTTTGTTCAATTGAAGTTAATTAGTTTTATGTTTTGAGGGTGGATTGCTTGTAGGCTTGAAGTTGGCCATATATTCAGTCAGGTAGTTGATAACTATACCAGTATCTGATTCTAGACTCTTGTAGTTTTGAATAAAAGCCTACATCAAAACTGCAACTCTAGCTATTTCACAAGAACAACCACATTTAGAAACTACCAAACTAGATGTCAACATATCCAAAATTGTAAAGACCAATGCCAAAAGTTTAGTGTTTGAATTGAAATATCTGGTGGTAAGAAATTTTTTTTAAGACATTTTCATCACTATTCCATTCTTTGAATTATGTAGATAAAAACAAAAAAAACAAAAGCACTATGTCTGATTGAGATTTGACAAGCTTCTCAGCAATTTGGTATGTTACCCAATCATGCATGCAACATACATGAAATCATAAGTATTATCTAATATGTCACAATTTATAGAACAATAATTCTAACACAATAAAAAATGGCCCGACCGTATAGATTTGAAAAGTAAAATTAACTGAAACCATGGAAAGTGACTTGTACACAAGATTCTGCACAAATCATGTCCAATGGGTAGAGGTTGCAACCCTAAATCAGGTGTCGTGCTTTCACTTCTCCATTAAGACAAGCTTTATTAATTATAGATGACCATTAGCCTTCAAATATGATCTTCAAAAAATATGCGCTTTCCCTTCTCAAGATCATGTTGCATAAGCATAGTTAATGATTTGTAGTTTGTTTACCCTTGTTGGGTTTGATTTGAAGAGCTATTAATATATTTTTGCATAAAGATGGGATGTTAGCATTAGAAATGAGTAATTAAAAAAATATACACAATCAACAAGACAAATCTAAAATCCCTGATATGTAACTCATAAATAACAATGTCAACAAATGATTCTAACTGCAGCTTTTTAGCAGCTAAGCTTTCCTATCCTTCTAGTTTCAACGCTGAGTCTTGGAGATTGACAAACACATATCTTTCTCCATTTTCTGAAAGTATTTTTGCCACATTATATAATTGAACAAGAATATATTAATAATGATGAAATCCAAAACAACCAAGACATTAAGTCCAAATCAAGGGCTAAGAATGAAACAACAGAATATTGTCCAACCATCATAGTTGCAGAGAATTACCTTCATGAATAAGGATCATTTACCATAAAAATTTCAACATGTTGGCTACTAGGATGGAATACTATGACTTCATACAAGTAATATTTACCCTCCCAACTTCTTGGCCCACAAGTACTCCAAGCACCACTATCTTCTTTGAGTTGAATTGTTTCTAAAGGTGAACCACTTGAAGGACTAGAATAAATGAAGACACACACACACACTGCTCTAAAACATGCTAGATTATTTCCATGTCATGAGAAACATTGAAGAAGTAAAAGGATATGACAAAAAAATGAATACACGATTCTTTCAATAAGGATATGCAAGAATGTTT
The DNA here is from genome assembly GCA_007258455.2 of Sequoia sempervirens. Classification (NCBI taxonomy): domain Eukaryota; kingdom Viridiplantae; phylum Streptophyta; class Pinopsida; order Cupressales; family Cupressaceae; genus Sequoia; species Sequoia sempervirens. The sequence goes on along the minus strand of VDFB02356662.1, from coordinate 56,501 downwards.
CTTAGTTGTAGAACTAAAATAAATATAAAATAAATAAAAATGAATACTTGAGATTTTGGTGCCCAAAGATGAACCATCATAGCATCCTCAGTAAATGTGGCTCCAAGTAGACCGTCATAGGAAAAGAGATAATCCAAAACACCCTATAACTGTATACTAGTAGAATCCATCAAAGTTCCATAAGCTGCAAGATAAGTTGTATCAATGTACACTTATCATGATCTATTAATTTTTTTCAACCTTGATGTGCTAAGCACTCCTCTCTAAAATTATTAGCCGAAACTATAATAGCATTCATTAAACCATAGGACAAAACTATGATTGGTAGAATTTAGTGGCAACAACAGTGCACATTCAACTAGTGGAACAAAACTGTGTTTTATACAATTCAACTACATCAATGGCATACATTCAACCATTGTAATAACCCCTTCAAAGATTTGTCTATGGTTTCTAGCCATTTATACCAATAAAGCTAGATCTCCACAACTTTAGATGAAACGATGAAGTATCACATCACCACAACTTTAAAGGAAATGGTAAAGTATCACACCATATGTTTCATGAGATGCATGAACAACCAAATGAGTCTAAAAGAAACATGGAAAGAGCTCAAGTAAAAGAAAAACTGTACCAAGACCAACATGTGACAACCCAATCATTTGGAGTAGGAAAAAATGTAGATCAAAGAGTTGTTCCTAATAATGACGTTTTGATAAGAAAATGCACCAAATTATCTTCAAGATACCATATACCATTTACTATATTACAAAAGATAGTTGAAATGGCATGTTAGATTTGCCACTTCATATAAAAATACACCTAATATTTCATGCCAACTTAAAGAGATCCCTATCAAGATGCAAAAACATCCTTCCACCTTATGTTGATGTTCAAGAAGAAGCAGAACAACAAGGCTACAATCCTAACACACCATCAGAAAAGAGAACAAGAAACCCAAGAAAAAAATTGTAGACACCTAAATTTGGACACTTACATTGGTCCAAATTTATCCCTTTTTGTCTAAACATCCTCTTGATTGCGTTAATTAGGTAATATCACTATTATCTAATTAATACCCTTAATTCTACCAAATCCCTAAGGTATTTAATTAATAATTAAATACCTTATCTCTTTAATCCTCCTTTCATCAAATGAATTAAATAAATATGACATTTATTTAATTCCTCACATGTCACATCACTTTCACTTAATCCTAACTCACCTCCTAATCACTTCATTAGGGATGTGCACATGCCTAATCCTTGATTAGGATGTGTCACATCCTCCAACTTTTGCAAGTTGGCTTCTAATCCTTATTAACCACTAATTATCTTCTAATTACTAATCAATTAAGTCTAATCAGTACCTTGGTCAACTCTCCCCATCTCCCAAGGAATTTTTAATTCATTTTTATCTTCCCCTTGTGAATTTTTAATTCGCTTTTATTCCTCCAAGGAATCTTCTCTTCCCCATGCAAGTTCTAAAACCTTTGACTTGTCACATCAGTCACATGTAGGTAAGTACTTACCCTTTTAAGGACCTTGTCTTATCCAAGGTACTTCTCACCTCTCTTTTTGGGAACATTGTCTTATCCTTAAGATCTCTCAATCATGTGAATTTTAAATTCACTTTTATCTTTCTAAGATTCTCCTCTCCCCCATGTGATCATGGATATGTCACATCATCTTTATTCCAAGGTACTTACAAGTACCTTCCCATCACATACCATTCTCCACCTCATGTGTCCTAGTGACACATCATCCGACACATGGCAAGATGTGAGGGCTTGTGAGTCCTCAACTCACCTCATCCCTTCATCTTTTCCATGTTGGCTCAATCTCAATTGTTGAATTTTCTAGAAAATTCAACTTCTTCTACAAATACCCCCTCTTCTAATGCATTTGAATAACTTAGTCATTTTGCACCCTTATTCTCTCGAATTTGTAAGCCATCTCCAAGCCATCCTCTTGCATTGTAGCACTTGTATTAGCTCATATTATCATCCTCATTGCATCCACATTGTTCATTTTTCACTCATCTTCATTACAAAGCCATCTAAGGAGCATATCTTCAACAACATCAAGGGCCAACCAAGGAGTCAACACAAAAGGTATAATCATTGTCTTTTTTCTATCCTTCTTTTGTGTTTTCTTCCTTAGGATAATCATTTGAGGTGATCTTGTGTTTTTCTTTGCATTCTAGTTTAGTTAGTTTGCATACTTAGATTAGGATAAAAACACTAGGTTCACACAAATAAAGTAAGGAATACTTTATAAAATGGTCAGATAAACCCAACAAGGAAGCAGGAATCAAAAAGGAGCTACCAATGCTCTACAACTCTCAACAAAATGGGGTTGTAGCGAGGAAGAACATGTCCATCTAGATCTACCCATGTGTCTCTTAGGAGATGCATGTCTTACAATTGTCTATTTTCTTAACAATGTCCTCAAAGAGTGTTGAAGAATGAGACAACATGAGGCATTCATAGGTGAGAAGCCTCAAGTAGCACATCTTTGTGTTTTCAGTTGTCCTATTTACATTCATATCCTTGATGTGAAAAGGATCAAGTTGGAACCTTCTAGTTTGAAGGGTATCTTAATGGCTTACAATGAGAACTCAAAATCATACAAAATATACATTCCATCTTAGAAAAAGATAGCTATGAGAAAAAATTTCAAGTTTAATGAGGATGAATAGTCCTCCAAATCTCAAAAACCTCCAGTAGTGACTATGGAGGTAGAAAAACTTACTGTCTCAAAAATTGGGGCTTTGAGGTACATAAGTGAGACTCATATTTAAAGATTTAAGAAGGCCCTTTATGGTCTAAAATAGGGACCTTGTGCATGGTACTCCAGGATCAATGAATCCTTTTTAGGTTTGGGTTTCACTAAGATAGATGTAGTGTAAGGACCCAAAATATTTTTAACCGAAATACCACTCTATTTAATAATCTTTTTTTTTTTTAAAGTATTCATTCACAAGTATACTCGGGAACTTCTATCCATACGGGATAGATATATCATCTGTTCATACGGAACATGAATTCACTTCATCTATTCATATGGAATAGGAATACATCTATTCATATAATCGGAATAGGCATCCACCTAAACGAGGCAGGCATCTATCATATGATAGGTACGTGCTCTGGCCAGAGTCTTGGACTCATCGGGATCATCCGGATCCTGAGTCGCTTCCCTGATGACCACACTTTCTACTAAAAGTGCACCGAGGTCGTCGTCCTCAGGGGTATGTAAAATTGTAATTCTAAACTTGAAACCCGCCTCGGAATTTTGCCTAAGGGCCTCAGGGAATCAAGCAATCCATGCGGGATTCTTCCGAGTATAGTTGCATGTATTTTGGTTGATTATCTTATATAACTAGTTATGTGATCTCTCCAACCCTAAACCCCATTCCCGAACGCCTGAGTATTGGGAGCATCCTTCGTTTCCCAGACTGCCTACATACCCTGCTTCCAAACGGGATCAAGGCGTAAAATATGTAGTTCTATTTTCTAGGCTATGTTTATGTGAACTGTTATAAAGCGGGTACACAACCCTTTCTAGGGTTTTTATTTCCCCTAGACAGTTCCTCTGCGGCTGCTACCCACGATGGGGAGCATGGATAATAAACGATCGCCTTGACCATTTATTGTTTACCTATTAACCTTCATCTAACCCTACTCCCTAATGATGTTCGTCTCCCTTGACCCGTTTAAATGATTTCCTAATAATTTATCCGCATGATTTCATCTTAGAATTACATTTACACCACTGAAAATTCCTAAGTTACAATCTTCTAGGTTGTCACTAGCGGATTTGATTCATTTTTGTTTTATCTTTTTAGATTATCGATCCAAAGGGGATTTCCCTTCCTTTGGATTTTAAACAACCATGTTCCTTATTTCTCCCCGGCGATTTATAGGGACGATGCCACAGACGCCGTTATTGCAGCTGTGTTAGGCTATAGATGCAGTAGCTCAAGCGCGACGGCTTTACCCGTAAACGTGAGCCAAAGGCATCGTTAATACCGAACGCTGCTAGTTTTGTTTTCCTTTTGTTTTGATTAGTTTCAAATCTATGTCTAACATACTTAATCTTAATAAGAAATTAAACTCATAATGCATGGAAATTTTTAACCATATTCATTAAAAAAAATTTTAAAAGAAACAACATGATTAAATAAATTAACGAGCATTGGTCAATAATTCATAGTAAGTCCTAATCTTAGTAACTTAAATACCCTAGATTTTAAAGAATCATTTAACCATTTATTACTCATAAAAGAAATTCCCATGCAACGTAATTAAGTGAGTACTTAAATTAAAGACATGCATTATTTTTGAGAAATTTCATAACATATGTTGTTTCCCTACTTTTGTCATCAAAAGTATACAAGAAATTACTTTTACCTAGAGTTAAATATCTTCGAGAATCATTACAAGGATTAGAGTCCTATTATTCCACTCGTATTTCTATTCTTCTAGATAGTTTATGTAGCATTAGGATGTGAAAATTCCAATGACTATATTATGGAATGTAATAAAGTAATTATTCAACACTAGGTAGAGTAATGGAGTACTTGTGTTGTCTATTTTCTTATTTTTTATTTTATAGAAGAACTACCTTCGTGTAGAAGGGGTTTCATTGTTCTTTGTATTTAAATTGAAGGTCCTAGACCAACTAGAATAAAAGAGAACTTGAATGCTTCAATATATCAAGATAATTTTATCAATGTTAATACGTGGTTTTAGGCTAACAATATCTTTAATTTGATTATATTGCAAATTTCTAGCCATACTAGAAATAATTTACAAATGCCAAGTGTTTGGTAAGACTCCCTAAGCGGATTAGATCGTATAAGGGGAAATGTGTATATATATAAATACCAAATCAACATTCAATTATTATGAAATTAAGGATGGTTATTGATATCTTAGATCAATGCCCATTGATATGCACCAATCCAATTTTTTTTGTAAGAAAAGTAACAAGGTCCATTCATTCATCTAACATATTAGAGTAACCATATTTACATGGCCTTATCTTTCGGTACGTAGACATTGAATATCACTTAACCCAAAACATATAGATTCTACTTAATAGTCTTTTGTCTAGATTTCTAACTTCATATGTTAAGGTATTTAGAGGTTTCTTGTTAAGCTAATTCTGTAACAATTTTCTTTCGTGAAATTTCTTAAATACCAACTATCATAACATTAACAACAATACAACAAATCGTATCCAAAAATGTATATTTATATATATATATATATATATATTCTAGAGAAATTAGTGAGGCAATAGAGACAATCAGAAATATTCAAATAAAAGCATGTCTTACACTAAATTTTTCAGCATGTATTGTTGACAAAAAGGTATATATATATTTGACACAATACCTCTCTCTTTTTTTTGTTTTGGTTAATTCTTTTTTTTTTTAGAATGGAGTCTATTACAACTTTCATGGATATTCCCAAATTATCCCTTTGCATAAATTGCACACATTCTGCTTATAGAAGAGTGACAATGCTTATAACACATAGGTGATTATTGTAGTCAATCACTATAACACATTCTCTACTGACATCTAGATATAACAAGGCATCTAAATAAGCATGGGAGTGAGTGAAATAGTAAATAGAGCTATAACATTCTGAAACAAAATGGACGCCTAAAATAGTTAAATTGTAATCCAATTAAGGGTGATTCATTATAATTGAAAAATGTAATTTACCAAACAAGAATTACTATGTGTGCATTCGATATCCTTTGTCCGAATAATAATACCACAGTTAAAATCTTCTAAATAAGATTAAACATAGTGAATGGCAGAATAACCTTTGTTCTTTCTAGCAACGTGACCATAGAGTTTCTAATTAAATTGAAGTTATTCTTAGATGCAACGCTTCTTGCATAACCATATTCTTTTGCTTTATCCTAGCTGATTTATAAATCTGCACCATTCTCTATCTGATATGGTCTACGCATATTTACAAGGCTCAACATTTTATAACTACTTGTTGTGTAAATATATATATGACAGAGAGACATACGCAGTAAAGTGAATGTAGATTACCTACCTGTGTGCGCTGACACTGTGCCCAGATTGGCTCCCCTCTTTCCTGAAGCCTGAAATCGAACTTCTCTCTGGAGTCTCTCACAGAACGGTCTATTGCTCTGCCTAAAACAGAAGTTTCTTCCCTCATTTTTATAGATATAATGCATTAAATTCCATGTGAACTGTAGGGCGTGGTTAGATCTGCAATTTATTGTGGCAGTTGAATCATAACCCACGTGAATGGTATGGACGAGCTGGGATGGTAGAATTTCGGCGTTGGACGGCTGGCTTGGCGTGCTTTGGCACATGTTATTTTCTTCTCCATGCGTAGCAGCTGAGAGTAGGTGTTTCTTTTTTGACTTTAGAACTTCTGATCTTTAAGTTTGATAGATTTTTAATTTATGAGCATTTACTTGTGAGTATGCACATGCCTAAAACATGTGAAATAAATGTATGAGTTAATACCCTATTTAGATAAGCATCTTATTTATATAAATAATTAGATCAACATCACAATTAATTGACACAGCGAAGAGGGGTCGTGACATGTAGATTCCAATCTCTACCATTTAATTGATCATTCTAAATTGCTTGTTTTAGTCTTGTATGTAGATGATTGACTACTTATAGGAAGTTTAAATACACTCATAGAATGATGCAAGACATGGTTGACAAGAAGACTTCCCTTATTCAAGTTATCTTTTTTGGTCTTCTTTATACAAGCTTAAATTTCTCACACATGGAAATATAATTGAAGTGCCAAACTAAGATCAACAAGGCATTAACAAAAACAATTGGAAAAAGAGTAAGAATTCTCACACAAGGAAATATAGTTGAAGTGCTAAACTAAGATCAACAAGGAATTAACAAAGAAAGTTGCAAAAAGAGTAAGAAAATCTATTTTATTCAATGAGGAAAATAATTAAATCAACCCCTAGAATTAGATATGCATCATTTGGTCACACAAAAGTATACATAGAGAGACAACAAAAAAATGGTACCAAGGAAGTCCAACAAAGATGAGAAGAAAAAACAATGATTGGAAATGAAAAACTAGAAGTTGCAAAAATTTAAAAATCCATATGAGACAAAAATAAGCTGAAAGTTAATATTTACATCTGAAAAGAAAAAGCATAATCTATACAAAAGATTAACTCCTAAAAAAGAATGTTATTTAGGTGCCTCATTTATAAGTTTAGTGAGTTGCGAATTAGACTCCTGATAAAATATTCTTGTAGTCAATAATCCAGAGACATGTATCACAAGTACTGTACATCTCACCAACTAATTCTAGTAAGTAGCAAGTGAAGTTAGCTTGGGATGCATCACTTCTAATTGTTGCATATGGGTACTGCACCATACAAAAATAGGCCAATACTCTAAAAAGTTGCCTGAAACTTTGCATTTTGATCTGATGCAAATCTTTCAATGGCTTTACTTCAGTTTCACGAAACAATATCCCAACAATGCCTATTTTTGTTGATGATGGAGAAAGTAGGCACAACTGATGCTCGCCCAATGCGTCAAACAATAAAAAAATGACAATCACTTACAATATCAAAGAATTAGTTGGAATAGTTGAATTAGTTAAGTGAGAAGCTCTCCTTGTATCTAGGCATATTCAAAATTAGTGATATCTACTATCTCCATTGTAAATAACTTGAAATCAATGCAAACAAATAGAGTGATCATCAGGAAACAAGGTCTGATTGAATGTTATTCTGATTTGTGTTTTCTAATTTGGAGAAGATGCTTCAATCTTTACAATTAATTTCGTGAATCTAGCAACTTGAGTAATTATTTTGTTTATAATATGTTATATGTTTTAGGTAATATTCAATATGTGTTTTGTCAAACCTGTAATTAAAAACTTGTCCATAATGTGAAATTACACATGTAGTATAATAAATATGGAAAAACATTGCAAGATACAACTTTGATCTAATGTCTGGATTCTTTGTTTATTACAATATGTGTGATCAGCCTTGGTGAAGAGGTTTTTTCCATTTTTTTGGGTAACCTTTAAACTCCAGTACTATAGTAACTTAGGTTAAAATAACTTGTTCTCTCTCGAAGTATTAAGTGACAAGAAACAAGAATCTTGGGGTTGTTACTGTGAACAGATGTAGCTCTTTGTCAATAATAGCTATGAACTAAGGGCACATTAGGGTGTTTTTGTCAATGCATCCAAGTTTCACATACTCAAAGTAGACTTTTTTTTCTTGCTTTATAGTTTTTACTACTGAATAATCATTATTACACATGTTTCTAATATCTAAACCAATTGTTGTTGCCATTACCTATAGGAGGGTTACCTTTGTTGGTGAGAAGAATGTTTTGATTTCTGATCTTGGAAGAACCAACTATTGCTGCCATTTCCTATGGTCTTAACAAGAAGGCTACCACTACTACAGAGCATCTAGGGTGTAGTGCTTAGTCTTGTTTCATTCATCTAAGAGAGTCCTCCTACATGTTTTCATATCTATTGTATGCTAAGCATTGTACCCCTTGATCGATCAATATCAATCATTGTACATTACAAAGAAATTCTAGGTAATCATAATATCCTTTCTTATTACATGACAAAGCAATTTCCAAGTACCTGTATAATTTTATCGGCGTATTCCTTGCACCTCCTCCGAGTGCAAGTGCTAGTATTATAAATTGATACAATCAGTGGTCTGGTTGCCCTAACTTATTGTCTATAAAACTTGATGTATTTTTCTTCTTTTCTTATTGGCATTCATAATTTGGCTTCTCAATACTCTAAGTGTGAAAAAATGCAAATAAAAAATCTTGAGAGATGCTTATCTTTACCATCGATGCAAGCAATTGCTAATTGAGATTTGACAATCTCTTGACAATCTCTTTCACATCAACACCAACTGGCAATTTAAGAGCCTTGTAATTTGCAATGTGAGGAAGCTTCCCAATAACCTGAATGATAAATAGAGAGCTCTAATTAAGCAACCAAAACCATCATGGAATCCATGATCCCAATATACAACATTAAAGACAAAACTCAACATAGGCTATGAGAAGAAAATATTGCTTATTATACCATGTAAGCATACATAACAAGATTTACCTCTCTTGGAAGACTGCCAGATTCCCTTTCAAGTTGAATCACCCAATCCTCTCCTATAAAAATAGGGGAATTAGAATTCTTTAGGTAGTTAAGAGCATACTTAAATAAGTTTTGATTTGACTCAACACAGGATAAATAATGCATTCAGAACTCAAGCATCAAGTCACTGCAACCTAAGACATCAAGCACCTCCAATCTAGTGTTCATAGATTATTTGTTATCACATATGAAGAATGCAAGTGTTCATAGATTATCTGTTATCCATTTTGGTGGGCTACCTTGAAAATAAGGTTTCGAATTTCACTTCTCCAATTTAGTGGGCTATGCCTGTCTGACGAAGGTTTTAGAGTATGTTTATTAAATTAAAAATTTTAGCGGGCTACCTTGAAAATAAGGTTTTAGAGTATGTTTATTAAAATGAAAGTTATGGCAAGATTTTAATAATGAGCACACTTTGATTTTTAATTTTTCCTTCTCCTTAACATTTATGTTATAGTCTATTTTTTTATAATTAAATTATAACATAAATGCTAATGCAATTTTTCAATTCTTTAATTCTTTTTATTGTATAGTCTTTTTAAATTTAAATTTTATAATTTTATAATTTGTATCCTTTGTTTTAATATTTTGTAATTGGCTTTAATTTATTCAACTTGGTTTTTATTCTCTTTTTTGTCTCTCTTTTCTTATCTATTGTCTTTTCTTCCCCCTTTTATTTCCCCCTTTTTCTTATGTTGTGTTGTATCTTCTATGTCCTTGCTTTTCTTCCTTTTAATTGGTTTCATTAATTTGTTACTTCTTTGTCTCCCTGTTGTTCTTTATTTATCTTAATTTTTAAATATTATTTGTCTTGTCTTCTTTGGTCTTTGTGCAACTTTCCTTTCTCCCTCCTTTCTCCTTCCCCTTTGGTTTTCCTATTTAGGTTGTTCTTGGTCTGTAACAAAATACTTTTCTCCTAGAGCTCTTTCATCCTGATGATGAATCACAAAGTGTGATCCAAAACGTTGATGCAAAAAACTCTAACATAATCTATATATTTATTAGTTATTACGTTTATGTATTGCCTCATGTCTAAACATTAATTCTACATCTTGATGTTATCATATTATTATTTTAAGTCCATTATATGATATGGGATTGACATTCCATTGCATAGAACCAATCTTTAAAATTTACAAATCTAATTTCAATTTTGCTTACTCTTGTCTATTCCTCTAGCTCTTACAAGTCGATATATATTTAAATGATTAATTGTTATGTCTTGGTATTTAAATGATTTCAATGTTTACTCATTCATTCGTTCATTATTCATTAAAAACTCACACATTAGAATGGGTATCATCTTAGGAGCTCACTTTATTTTAGAACACTAAAAATAAATTGTTTCTACATATAATCATTCTAGAACATTTGCATATGATTAAAGAGTGTTGTCTTAGATCACTTTCACAACCAAAAAGTTAGTATAATCAAGGGTGCCAATCTAGGAGAACTTGTACCTTTTGGTTGAATTACTTTTTTAAGGTATTTTTAAATATTGTGAGTTCTCAACAATCAATGAAGAATAAACTTCAAGGTGAATTAGTTAGTAGACACACATTTAGCTAGAACAAATAAACAAGTTATATAGCATATCCACACCATGTGGAACAAACCTAGAGCTAAGGATCAACTTATAATAAGCTAGATAATCTTACACAAAATTTAAAGCAATTCACATATTAGAGGCATATAATTGTTTGTACCTAAAAACTCAAATTTACATCACATCACAATAGTTCTTCATTATTGTTCCTAGATCTAAGTGCCCTAACCCTCTACATATGTTTAATTTTCTAAATTGATATTGTCTTATATGATTTTATCATTATAATTGATTTAATCAAATTATTAATTTTTCTCTTATTGTATGCCTTTTTAATTAGTCCATCTATATTAAACTTAAGGTAACAATCATTATTGCTTTGAATTTTTGGTGAACCTATCCACTCTTATGTGACTTAATTTTCCCTTGGGTTTCTCATAAATATTAGGGTTTCCAAATCTACTATTTTTTTATAGTTACATTTTATTTGCAAATCTATCCTTCATTTCATTCTTGTGTCATGCTTAATTAATTATCAAATCTTTTACCAAACTATCCATGCTTTAGCTTCAAGATTTACATTTTATACTTGTTTTATATTTGATGAGGGGTTTGATTTTTTAAAACTTTATGAAGTAGGTTTTTATACCATTTAGGTCTACATCTATGAGGTTTATGGTTTTTTCATGCATAATATTTTGGATATCCACCCTTGAGGTGATTTTTAGTGCTATTCAATTATTATGGACTCTCATGGTACTTTATCCTTGGTTGTCATTCATGCTTCTATCACAGATTTTAAACTTTTCATACAATTTGTGATTTTTTTTATTTTTTTTTAATTCTTGACTCACTTGTGACATTTTATCATATGAATGTGATCACATTGTCCATAGAAGAATTGTATCATAATTTGTACCTTTTCCTTAGGGATTTAATTATTATTTTCACTTCTCTAGTGATACCCTTGAAAAGACATGAATGATGTAATCTAGATACACATGTATTTTGCTTGTGTAATATGTTACCTAAAAGGTGACATGGCTGAAATATTGTAGCTTGTGAATTTTACAATTGTTGAATTGTCATATCCCTTAGGTGTAAGATTAGGTGTCTAGGAGCAAGGAAATTTTTTCTAGATATTAAAATTGGTTGTTGAGTTGGAACACTTTGACCTATAACTAGCTTTTGATGTGTATGCCCAACTATGTGAAGTATCCTTACAATGAAAAGTAGGCATGTAGGAGATATGGTATGATATGAAAGGTGGGACAAGTAGATGTATAAACTATATGGATATTAGGATAAGGTGGTATTTTTTTAAAAAATATAGGTGCAATGTTGTAAAATTGCACCCCTAATGTAATTTCACATTACATAACCCTCACCTTAGCCCAATAAAAATGATAATGCTAATCTCCCTTTTCCTCACCTTCTTTCTTGTCCTTGACCCCGTCGTTGTTGGTCATTGAGGGATTTTTTTCAGGGACACTTCTATAAAGCACATATGTATACATACCGCATGAACGTCTTGACAAGATTCCTGATCCTATGGTCATTGAGACGTTACACTTCTGCCTGCCCACGAAGTGTAAGATCTCTATAGTCACAAGCGGACTTGAAAATGACCCTCTTGCATGCAATTCTTCATTTAAACTATCCTTATTCCCTCTAATTCATGAAAATTCTCTCATTCAATCTCACATTCTCTCAATATCTCATTCTACACCTCTCACTCTTGCACTCTTGCTCTTCTACATCACTTCTACATCAAGCCTCATGCACGTTTGTGGCTCTATGTCCTTGTCTCAAACTCTCTCAAGTCTCTCTCTCTCTCTCAAATTTTGAAGCATTGGTTTGATTCAATTACGGTCTTGAATAATGATGGTTGTTGATTTTGATTTTGAGGAGAGTTGTTTAGTTTGAAATGATTATAGGAATGGATAGGATTGAGGATGAAAGGAAAAATAAATTGACCAAAGGAAATAACTAATCAATTAGAAAATAACTAATCAATGAGAATTGTTTGAAGGAAAAATATTACCAAAGAGAGAGTAGCCAAACCAAGCACCACAAATGAAAAAGAGCCAAGAATTTGATAAGGGGAAAAAATAAGAAAAAACCCCAATATTAGGGGTGCTGCCACAATAGTGGTTTACACTTTCTAGGAGATCCTAATTTTTGCTAAAATCACATATTTTTAGAAAAAATAATGATTTAATCCTTGAAAATATCCATTTAAAGGATTCAAATTAAAGAGGGTTTGATCAAACCACCTTAGACCAAGCCCCCTTGGATAGAACCCCACTAGTTTTAAACCATACCTATAACGGAGTCTCCTTTACACCTATCAAAATGCTGATAAAAACCACTTTTGATTTACCTTTTGGGGGATCAAATGAATTCATTTAAAATTTATTTTTTGTAAGTATGTAGTCCTTATTATAAGCTTCCAAAAAAGTATAATTTTAATTAAATTTAATTTGATTATTATATTTATTTTTTATTTCTTGTGAATGTAGGTTTTTCACCAAAAATAAAGCTCTTTGTTTTGCACATGTGGAAAAATAGTAGATTATCAAAACAAAAAATTGAAAAGTATGAGTGCACCAGATACTGAAGTCCTTGATCCAATAAAAAGAGAAGAAATGAATTTTGATACATACAAAAAAAGTTACGTGTTATAAAATCACACTATGTCTGAATTATAATTGGTTTGACTTCAAAAATTGATTAAAGAAAAAATATTCAATAAAAAACTATCTAACCAAGTGGAAGCACTAGATATCGGAGTTACAAATCTAAATTTTAAAGAATTAGAATTTTATCCTTCATGGAAAATAAGTTGTGTTATACGATGAGCGCCACTTTTTAAAAATGTTGTTTTTTGAAAAAAACTAGTTTTCGAGGGAGAAGGAAAAATAAGTGCAATCAGATTCCAAAATTTATGAAAAAAAAATATTTAGAATCTACAAAAAAAATTTCACGAAACTCTAGTTTATATCATCTTTAAATTCCTCAAGGTTTAGGCGCTATAGGTGCCTGAAAGTGAAGATTTAGTTAAAAAAAATTATTTCAATGTCCAGTTTGGCCAAAAATTGTAAACCACTATTGTGGGATCACCCTATGAATGGAGGCAAAATGCCTAAGAATGATACAAAGAGAGAGAGAGAGAGAGATAGAGAGAGAGAGAGAGAGAGAGAGAGAGAGAGAGAGCACTTAAGCCTTAAGCTTGCTTGCTTGAATGGAGAATGATAGGAGAGGCACCTCAATATATAGAGGTGAGAAGAGGAGTTAGAATTAGAAAGTAACTCCCAAATCAATGAATGCCACCATTCATCTATGTGTGTGCAAGTTGTCAAAATCGTCTTAAGGAAGTGGCTACAAATAAATAATTGAAATTAAATAAAACCTTTACCAAGTAAAGATTAATATTCTAACAGAGGATTGGAGACAAATATGATTAAGTGGATGAAAGGGTTTGATTGGAGTCTTGGATTAAAAGAGATGATGGATTTGGATTAGAAGAAGCATTAGGTTGGAGCTAAGGTCTTCAAACTCTAAATGAGGGGATTGATTAAGAGTAGGAAGATTTGGAGAGGAATATGATGGTTTATAAGAAATAATTAGAGAGACTAAGGTGATAACTAGATTGGATTAGAAAGTTTATTAGAGGAAATGATTAGATGGGTTTAGATAAAAATACCTTTGATTGGGTTGGATGAATTGGATTAGGTAAGATTGGATTGGGGGCTTAGGATAAGGTGGAATTGGATTTTGGTTGGATTAAAGTGGGAAGCTTGATCTTTGGAAACATTTGAAAAAATAATTTAACAAGCACTCAAAGGCATGCAAATGATTTTGGATTTTAAGGATTTGGATTAAAAGGGTTGAATGGTTTTCAATATTGAAGACACACCAAGCATGATAACACCATGAATTTTTAGGTGGGTATATCAATCCTTGTAACCCCACATATATACTATCTAGTGAATGATTGGTAGCTAGGGAATTCCAAATTACATCAAATCCCTTATCATTGGTGGCACCAAGGCCTTGCCTAAGGTAAATTCTAGCTCTCACCATTCAAAAGTATATGTTATGAGTATCTTTGTGGAGCTAATCACTTACCAATGCACTGCAAGAAAGAATGGACGATGGTTCATATCTAAGATCACATGATGGCTGATAGTTGTGTCCTTCATATATCACAAGGGTATTTGAGGCCAAATCTATAGATTAAAGAAGAAGATTATATCTAAAAGTAGAATTATCGAAATATATATTACATATATTAAAACAAGGAACTTGCATATGCCAAAATATGATATCTAAAAAAAATAGTTGATGTTAGATGAAAACAAAAATTTAAGGGTGTTTAGGATGCCAATTTGAAAACATGACCCCTTGCAAAATTAATTTCTAAAAAAAATTAAGAATTACTATATAAAAAAAATATTAAAAATATGTTAAAAGTGGTCAAAGTAGAGTCATTGATTTGTAGTGGAGCCATCAAAATTCAAAGAAAAACTATTGAATCATGCCACAATTATAGAATTCACACAAAATTACAACAAACATATTTTAGGCTTGAAAAACAAAGATGATGAGTCAAATAGATAATATAACAACATATAAAAGTGGTACCCTTTTAAAAAAATTGAGAGTTACATGACCAAAAATCACTAAAAACACATTATATGTAGATGGTGAATGGATAAATCACATTGTAGCACATACAATGAAACATAGATAAGATTCATTGAACTATAACTTGTGAGAACAAAATATCTATATGCAGACAAAAAAAATTAGTGCAAGGAACATGGGTCCCACTATGTGTGCTAGAGATGTGTACATAAAAAATTGATCATACTATAGAGGAAGAAAATTTGGTTTAATTAAAATGTATTTATATTAAGAAGAAAATTTCTACTTTACCTCAAAAGAAACAAGAATTTGTATCTACTTATAGAAATATAAAATATATTGCACTAAAATGAAGAAAGTGTCTAGAACTAAAATAGAATTAAATTGTTCTAATATAAATTCTTAAGGAAAATGTGAAGAATATTGAGCTAGAGAAAACATAGGATATTCTAAGAGTTTATTTTATAAGAAAATGAAGGCTAAGGTTAAGAGGAACTTGGGAATAGATGATACGAATCTCTATCCAAAACACTAATGCATCATGCAGATGTTGCCGTGTTGCATTGTCATCTAGTACCAATCACTCCAAAAAGTTTTAGAATGTGAAACACTAATTCTATATTTTTCCTAACTTGTAAACAAAACAAGACAAGAATATTTATTGGGGTTATCTAGGGGTTTACCTTAGTCATACCCTCATTTTGGTCTTTCGATGTTCATAAACAACCAAAATGAAAATAGATTATAGAATGTGTACTTTTAAATCCTAAGTAAATTAAGGAATAAAAATAATGAAAACATAAATGAGAACTACCATTGCATGTAAATAAAAAAATGATAATAAATTCATTTATCCTTGGACTAAATAGATTATCGTGTACAAGAAGAGAAAGTGTAAACATAAATGAACACAAGGAAGAATAATACTAGATGTGAATATCTTCTTCAATGGAGGTGAAAAATGTAGTTGTTAATGTATCCCTCTTTGAAGAGTCCCAAATGTTGAGGAGAAAATATCACAATGTTAGAGAACCAAGAATGAGATAGCTAAGAGTGCTTGAGGTAGATGAGAGTATTTTGGAAAAGTTTCCCCAAGAGAGAAATAGAGTTGCTTGTATTAGAAGAGTAAAATATCCCTTTGAAATGACAAAACCATGGGTTTTGTTTTCTTGTACAAAAGAGAAAGAGACATTACTTTCTCATTTAGGAATTACAAGATGGTTCATAATCAATCCATGTGGAAAGTATGCTCTTGAATCTTGAGAATCTTTGGTCCATGCTAGTGTATAGTGTTAAAGTTTGTGCATATTGCTATTGTACACAAGAATTCTACTAAAATTTATCACATACATGTTCTTAACATAACATGAAATAAACTATGGTCTTCAATTGTGAGAAAAATAATCTCTTGTAGAGATTAAAATTTGATTATTAAAGTGTAGAATAAAGTGATTCCACAACATGATGTGAAATTGTGCAAGTATGTAATTTTTTGACATTACATTTTCCCCCCACTTTAGAAGTTGATTACACTAAGAAATAAGCTATACTAAAGTAGATAGTGAGATTTGAGAACATGAAAAATGATACACACAAAGTATAGCTGACACAAAATCTCTTTAGGTAGACTAGTGATGCCCTTGAACTCAAAATCTATAAATTCATAGCGCCAAGATCTATAGTATTCCATGATTAAGTATTAGGGAAAAAATTATACATTACCTACAAAACAAAACATGTCAACCTCAAAATTTTAAGAAAACTAAAACAAAGAGATGAATGTTTTGAAGAAGAAAATTCAAAAGAACATTTCAAGAATAGTGAATGTATTCCCTTTTTAATTTTTGTATAATCTATAGTCCAAGCAAAAATAAAAAGGTGAATTCATCCTTAGGAGAGTTTAATTGTTGAAAAATGAGGTGTTTTCTTAGCTTAATACTCTCTAAAACTTCAAAATTACTGTTCTAAGTAAGTCTTTTCTTTGTTACATAAATTCTTTGTGGATGATTATCTTGATTAATCCATTTTACTATTGTAGAATGTAGAGAGAATTATTTAGTAGAACTAGACAGGATAATAGAAGGATCACACAAGATATACCGTGGAGAAACCCTTTCGGGAAAAAACTCCACCAAGAATTATTCTATTATTCAAACTCTGAATTACAATAGCTCCAATTCTTGCTTGAGAATGCTTCTTCTGTCTTTACCAATCTTCTTCACACCTGCAATAACCAATCTCAAAACTCTATTCAACTTGAATGAGATATATAGACAATATGCAACCTTGTAATCTCCAAATGGTGATAATTACAATGCATAAGCACAAGCCCTTGAAAAGGTACGCCATATTCCTTCAAGTAGAGTTCTTCAGTGAAGACTAAAGCTTACAACATGTGCATCATGCATTTGGGTGTCCCAAACTGAAGCTACAACTTCTCCTTCACTTCGGTGATAATTCCAAAGCTATTCCTCAAAGATGGCGCCCAAAAAAGGCTACTTAACTGAGCCTTTAGAAATATCTTATCATGCATTGGAGTTAATTCCAAGAAAGCACCTTGGGTAAGTTGGCTCCAAGTGATTTCTTGTTAACAAACATTTACTCAACACCATTCCCAAAGAATGGTCATCCCTTGTTAACTGGAAGTAGTCCGTGTTATCTGTCATACAACTCAATGTTATTAGCCATGCATTACAAGTTAACTGAAGCTAACTACATGCAACTAAAAATAACCAACATGCATGCAACATGCACTTGCATGCAATGAAGATGAAGCTGAACTGAACTAAACTGAACTAAACTTAACTTAACTGAACTGGACGAAACTGAACTTAACAGAACTTCAAGCATGCAAACATCAAATCCTAACTTCTAGGATCTTTACATGCATTCAGAAGTGTTAACTGTTACTCCGTATAGTTAACTGGACACAAGGTGAGTTTCACCTTACCATGTGTGCACCCACATGCTCCTATTATTTAGGAATAAATACAAATGTCAATTTCATGATTTATTTCATCCAAATATTAATCTCATCCTAATCTTAGTGTTGTTGAACACATTCCAAGAATCTAGGAGATACATGAAATAATTAATGTTTAGGATTTGCAATTAAATGGCATCCTATTTCCAACATTAATTAATAGGTTGATATTTTTGAAATTTTGAGAAAACATATTTTTAAATAGGAGAAATATTTTAAAAATACTACTATTTTTACTATTCACCTCTATAATTTTTGAGGGCTCAAGGTGTTCCTTGAGAAAATGATGCATAAATGAGACTAACAATGACCCAAACTAGATGATCTCCATGATGAGGTCGAGCAGGAAACTATCCTACATGATTTAAGTAAATTTTTAAAAGTTTTTTGCTACTTTTTAGATTTTTCACTTTGGAGGGCCCCACAACATGTTGACATCCAATAGGGGCATTAAGCATTTGACCGACATGTGGGGCCATCTAGGGGATGCATAGGAATTTGACTTGTCCATTGGCATTTAGAGGACACATCGGTATCCATCTAATGCACTAGCTTCCAAGGGTACATTAGTGTTAGAGGAAAAAGTAGAAATATTATAGTTTTAGAGATAATGGAAGATATGATTTGTAGTAAATGATAACATGTCTATTTTATTATTTTAGTTGATGCCTATGGTGTGAGAGTTACCAAGAATGACAGTTTTTAATCTTTTGTGGAGCCAATTGAGCACAATTACAATAGATAAGATGTCAATCCCTTGATGAGAATGAATCTACTAGGATTTTATTATACTAGAGATACATTTTCATGTGAGCATGTTAATGGCACTGATGGAGAGGTGGGATGTAAACACCTCAGCCTTAAATCTAATTATAAGGTTGATGATTGTTACCTCGAAGGATATTTTTCAAATTATGAGATTATCGATCCAGGGTCACATAGTGATGATCCAAGAATAGAGATTGTTGATAATTGTGTAAGATGATCAACAATATTCTATTGATCAAATTATGCTAGGGGAAACCTTAGGGAACATCTACATGAGGTGGATAGAGAAGAGAGTAGTTCCACTGCTCCTAGTTAGATGCATCATGATCTCCACCTTGGATATCCATGTGGTGATGGATGAATGAGGCTCTCAATTGTATCGAGGCCTCATTCATACCATCCAAGCTATGGAGAAGAGACATGTATCGTCTTCGCATGGGGACGAAGAATGCTTACTCACTTATATCATGACCTCGGTTGCCTCATGTACCATGAGGGTCATAGTTTAATGATCTTATAGCATCATAAATTGTCAACCCTGACAATTTCACACTATGTTTTTCTCCCCCTTAATGCTTGAGCCTAATTATGTTTATTAATTACCCATTTAAGTTTTGTCTTCAATAAATTGAATTAATTTTTAAAAATTAAATTAATTATTTGTTTGACGAGAACCTAACAATTAAAAAATAAGGTCTAGACTAGGGCACCCTTGCCCTTGTCTACTCTATTTTGGCCCAAATTCTAATATTTTATTGTCGGCCTCAAATATGTTTGTAAATTTAAATTTATTTTTTGACTTATCAAAAGAGTTAATTTGAGAAATGTTTAAACTCATAATTTTTTCCCTCTATTTGAACACCTAATGAAATTTTGAAAAATCAAGCAATTCAAAAAGGAAATCAAGGCAATTCAAGAGAAAAATAAGAAACATTTTTATAAAACTATATCAGTCAAGATCATGGTTGTAATGCATCATCAAATCCATGTTCATGCATAGTAAGATGTTTCATATTTTATGTTTATCATTATTGTGAGAATTAACCTTTTTGTAGGATCTTCGAACAACTATCATGTTCTGCTTGTATGGGATGTGTGAAATAACTTTATTTCATCAAGGAATGCAGATTTGAGTGGTACGTTACATCATGTAGTGATTTGTCATTTCTTTTTATCCATTTTCCTCTGCTCGACCTAAGATAAGCACTCTTTATGAACATCATCATAGTCATTTGTGGAGATTGAAACACCAAAACAAAGTTTGACTTAGGCAAACCTCTATACAACATAACCCTTCCTTTCTTCTCTTTCTTGTACGTTGTATATTTAAAGTGGATTGGAGAATATTGAATGCCTCAAGTCATCAAACCCTAGATCAAGAATGTAAACATATTTTTCACCAAATTAGGGCAATATTAATTATTCATTGATTGGCGAAACTCTAAAATTCATTATAACAAAGAAGCACCTATAGACTATGATGCTCCTATGCAGACACTAAAACTCAAAAAAGTGTCATTTTTAGACAAAGGCGCCCTTGCCCTTGTCCAACCAGTTTTGACTCAATATTTAATGCCAAGTTCCATCTTTCCCGCACTCTACTTCCTTGCTTTCCATGTGTATATCAATTCTATGTTTTTTTTGAATCTACGATAATTTGTTGTACTTGCATAGTTTTACCTAGTTTGCATCATCAATCACACACATCACATCATTCAATCCCATCATTTCATCTTACAACAAAAAGGGGATAAAAACCCCAATCAACTATTTTTGACTCTTCCTTAACGAAAGTAACCAAGAAATTTCTTTTGATTATTCTTGTGTCCCCCAAATGTCAAAGGTGGAATGTGTGGTTTAAGTTATCTATTGGCCCTAGATCCCATTTTCACCTATTTCATTTTGGTAAACTCGATGTCTCGTACAATTACAAAATTTTGATTTACATGTCTATTGTTTTGAAATTTGAGTGAATGATAGGTTATTTGATAGTGTTGTTGTTCAAAAGTGAATGCATGTTATGTTAAACCTTGAAAAAGTGAAGCTATGTAATTCACTTCATTTTCAAAAACTTAAAAAAGCAATTTATTTTCAACATTTTATAGATAAATTTAGTTAGATGTCATATTTTCATTCTCGAAATAGTCATTTATCAACTGAATTGAATCTATTTTGATTGTTCAAGTACTTTAAAACATTTAATTCCTGCATGAATGTGCCTCATATAAACAATTTAGGTTATCTTTCATTTTCAAAATTATGTCTACTCCCTGACATGAACCTTCGCACTTGGGATCCATGCATACTGTAACTCTTCCAAACTTTTAAAAACATCCAAAATCCGTGCCCTCGCCCTGATCTTTCCATTTCTAGCCTAAAATTCGCTGATAGTTTACCAGTCTCTGAAATTTTGTTAAGATATGTTTTATGTCTCTGAGTATTTGTTGGCATCATTATCTTTGTTCACATACAACGAATGTGAGCTCATAAACAGTGCGCCTGCTTTTCCTTCCTTCTCTGAGAATCAAAATGAGCAACTTGGCGGGAGTCCTGAATTTCATGATCCTCTTGCTGTCAATACCCATTTTGGCCTCGGGCATATGGCTGGCGAACGGGCATGGGACCGACTGCGAAAAGTTTCTGCAAGACCCCCTCATAATTATCGGAGATTTCATGATGGCGGTCTCACTGGCGGGCTTCATATGGGCCTGCTTTAGGGTTTCATGGCTTCTATGGATCTACTTATTCGTCATGTTCCTTCTCATAGTCCTGCTCCTTTGCGGTAAAAGTGCCCCCAGGACAAGGCTATAAGGAAAACCGACAAGGGAACTTCTCCCACTGGTTGCAGAAAACGCTGCAAAATGCGGACAACTAGAGAATAATAAAGATATGTATACGTGACGCCAAGGTTTGTAAGGCTCTGAGCTGTGATGATCCAAACCTTCCTGCAACTGAGTTTTATCAAAGAAATTTGTCCCTGGTTCAGGTCGGTACAAAAATCTGTTTATTTTCGTTTCTAGATTTTGTTTGTTGTGTCGCCGGTTCGAATCCCTAGGGGCTGGGCCTGATTTGCTAAATTCTCTTGTTTGGCTCAGTCGGGATGCTGCAAACCACTGAGCTCTTGTGGGTACATCTACAGGAACACGACATACTGGGATGGGGTTCTACCGCCTGCGAGTGACACTTCTGATGGGGACTGTGCTACCTGGAGTAATGCGTAGGATGAGCTGTGTTACAGCTGTAATTCATGCAAGGCCAGGGTTTGGCGAGCGTTAAGCACAACTGGCGTAAGGTGCCTGTGATCAATATTGTTCTGTTGGTATTTCTGATTGCTGATTATTCTGTGGGCAGCCACACTTTCAGGAATACTTAATGGGAGCTCTCGGTGTTGTTCTTCGGAAATCTTCTCTGAAAAATCTCTCAGTTTGCTTGTTGTCTGTCATATTTTTATGAAAACAATTCAAATATTTTATGTTTCATACTTCCTTCCATCTCCACCAATTAGGGAAAAAGTAATTATAGGAAAAGACAAATTCTGATGGCATGGATTTTTTAGATGGTTGGGGAAAACCTCTTATTTTGACCTGTCACAACAATTTTTAACATAACAGTTTAACTTTGATGTACTTTTTTTGGGGGTTTTAAACTGATTGAGGCTTTTGTATGGATTGCAGAGTGAGACTCCAATGTAGAGGTAAATTAGTGTAAAAAATCTTTCTTTTTTAAAGTGGACACTTCTTCATAAAATCAAATCATGATATAAATTATGTTATCTTCATAAGATAAAATCATGATATAAATTATGCTATCTGTTTTAATTATGGTTGATATCTTTGTACATAGTCAATGGTCAAGGGTGAATATGATATAAATTGAATTTGTATTTTTGTAATTAGTTGATAAACTATATATAGTGTGAGATTTGAGCGTGAAAAAGGTCTTACGTATGCAAACACCTGTTGAGTCGTCAGAAAATAAGTTTCTGCTGTCATTTAATGGTAATCAAAATATTAGGTGAAAACCTCCAAAATCTCACTTATCATGTAAAATATACATAAATATTGATTTTCCAATTGGATAGTAACATTCTATTTCCATTTGGATTGTTTTTTGTCAATTTGATGACAACTTTTCTTTTTCATTTGCATTGCCTAAGTTTATTTCATTCCATTATTTAACATTTATTATTAATTGTTTAATCAGTGTACTCTCAAACATACTAGCATACATGATTTTCTATCAACGTAATCCTTGAACATCTTTTAAGTACAAGTGCTAGTTATACATTGATAAATCGTGCATTCTTTGGGTTCAATTTTTGATTCATGACTTCTTTTTATTTATATTTATTTCTAGAGATTTTTTGTATTTACATAGATCTATATATTTATCAGTTATTACGTTTATTTATTGCCTCATGTCTAAACATTCATTCTACATCTTGATGTTGTCATCTTAATATTTTAAGTCCATCTTAAGATATGGGATTGATTTTGCATTTCATAGAACTAATCTTTAAAATTAACAAATTTAAATTCAATTTTGTTGATTGTTGTCTATTCCACTAACTCTTATGAGTCGATTTGATATATGCTTAGATGATTAATTGCCATGTCTTGGTATTTAAAGGCTTTCAATGTTTATTCATTCATTGAAAACCCACACATTACAAATAGTATCATCTTAGGAACACTTTGTTTTAGAACGCTCAAATAAATTGTTTCTGTTGGATCTCAGTTGTGCTTATGGTTTGTCCTTGACGACAAAATCTCTTTCTATTAGTTTCCTTGTCAGGCTGGTTCTTTTTGCATATCACAGGTATTGGTTGTTTCTCATTCGGGCTTACACATATAGGCATGAGTATGGCAGGGTCTCCCCGATCCACTTTGAAATGTCTGTGTTGCCTATCGGCAAGACATTTCTAATGTCATGTCAATTGAATTTAACATATAGGCTGCTTTCGGCGTGACATTCCCGGTGTCTTGGCGAAAGTGGAAAGGTCTATTGGCATGAGTTGTGTTCGCCACTGGGAGGTCTTACCGAATGAGTCGGGTCTCACCGACTAACTCATAAGGTGGTTCATCAGCGTAAGAAATCCCTATCGGCATGTTAATTCATTGAGCGTTTTGTGTCTTGGCGACCGACACAAGAAAGATTATTTCAACGAGACTTGTCTTTTCTTTCGGTGACTGAAAGTGATTCTATCAGCATATGTTATTCTGTCGGTATGTGTTCTCAGCGATATTGGTATGTCACACCGATTGGAGATTAAATGGAAACTCATCGGCAAGAGGTTAAGGCTTCGGTGTGAGGTTATAACAAATATGCAATGTCACACCGACCGGTGGTGGATGGATGCGTATCGGCAAGAGTTTTGCTTTAGTGGAATGTCATAGTGAACTTTTTGGTCTTGCCGACTAAGTCTTATGAAGTGCGTTCGGCAAGAGATTGGCATTGTCTCAGCGACTCAGTGAATAAAGTTTCTTTTCGGTATGTCAAAGTATTCTCTAAGAGGTCTCCCCGAAGATTGTAGGCTACAACGACACATAAGAGTTGAAAAGTCTTTTCGGTGAGACTCTTTCATCGATGAGAGGTCATGGCGAGGATGGTGTGTCTTGTCGACAAAGTCAAATGAATGACTTTCGGTATAACAAAGTTGATCTATATGATGTCTCTCTGATACCTAAAGCTATAGTGATAGCGAATGATGGTTTCATTTTGGTGAGAGAACCTTTTTGTCTCATCGACCAGAAGGATGTTATGAGCTCTTGGCATGACATTATGTATTCGTTATGACTTCTCTTGACTCTGATGGGTCTTTGCGAAAGCAAGAAACATAAGGTTGTCTGGCGACATTAAAGTTGCCTTCGGCATAACGTGTCATCGATGGAAATATTAAAGGAATACAGAAAACTTTTTGAGGTTATTCTTTTAGCTGGGTATCAAACCCTAGCGTGGCCGCCATCTTGAGTGTTTGCGTTTCTGTTGTTGCTGAATGTAACAGTTTTTACAGTGGTTTTTTGAAAGGTCTATTTGGCACATTTTTGGCTGGAAGCTCGACAGTGGTTGATGGAGCCATGGGAGTTACAAATTTGTCTGGTATTTTTATTTATGCATTTCATGCTGCTCATACTAGTTTATAATCACCATTTTATTCTAACTGCTCTTTGCATCTCAGTCAATATGATGCCCTGACTAAGTATTGTCATTCATACATTAGAGGTTATGATTTTCTGTGGTGGATAGTTGTGCTTTTTATGCAGCAATATGAACTCATACGTTACAGATTTGTTGAGAATGACTCTTAGCTAGGTTGTTTGTTCTACCGTTACTCTTAAAGACAGTTACCAATCTGGCAGTTGTATAAATAGAAGCAAAAAACTCTTTTTTGTTGTTGTTGTTGTAATTCTAAGATTATCATTCCTTGGCTATATGAAAATGTATGGATAAAACTCTGTAATAAAATCTAAATAACAAGATGCAGAGATTGTAAATTTCTTCTCTATGTAATATTTTAGGGATTCAAATATTGGATCTTTAAGGTACTTTGTAGATGAGAAAACAGAGAAATATGTGCTTAATTGAAAATAGAGAAATCCTCTGAGTTATCATTGTTGTTCAATTCATAATTTGAGGGGTTGGTACTCCTTGAGATAGATATCTCTAAATGATGGGTTGGTGCTCCTTGAGTGGGTGCTAAAAAATCAGCCTATAAGGCATTGTGAATAGTTGATTAAAAGATTATGCCTGGAAGGCACTTAGGGAGTGGTTTTTATACCCCAGGAGGGTTTTCCACTCGAAAATTTTTGTGTCACTTTGTTCTTCTGTATTCTCACTGCCTTACTGTGTTGTTGTTTTAGTACACTATTGGGATTGATACTTTTCTCAATTTTGTTTATGAATTATTACATTCAACTCATGAATGCATTAATCAAAATAATATTGAGATCAAATCTGAGCTATGTTTCTGAATTTTTTGAAAATTGGTCAAATCTATTAAGACACTGATTCACCCTCCCTCTCAGTGTCATTTTAACTCCAACAATTGGTATCAGAGCGTAGGGTCCTCTCATAGGTTTTAATCACTTTGGATTGATCTTGGTCTTGGAGTTTATTTTTAATGGCACATTCTCAAGATGGTGCCTCTATAACCAAAGCTCTGTTATTTGATGGAATAGATTATGTGTTCTAGAAAATTAGAATGGAAGCTTTTCTTATTTATTTTGATGTTGATGTTTGGAGCATGGTTATAAGTGCTTACAATGTACTAACCTCTATTCCCACTGATCCTGCTAAAAAACAAAGGTATGAAACAAATGACAGAGCTAAGCATTCCATCTTGTGTGGGTTAACTAAAGATGTGTTCATTTAAGTCATGCATTGCAAATTTGCTCATGAAATCTAGGAAAAACTTGAAACTATATATCAAGGGAATGAGAAATTCAAACTATCAAAAATCATTACACTCAAGCATCAGTTTGAGGAGTTTAAAATGAAGGATGATGAAAAAGTGGCTGAATATTTCCTAAGAGTTGATGAAGTTGTCAATGCAATGAAAGGTCTAGGTCAAGATGTTAATGAATTTGATGTAGTCACAAAGGTTGTTAGAACCTTACCATCCAAATTTGAATCTAAGGTTTCTTCCCTAGAAGAAAAGAAACACTTTGATTAGCTTACCCTAGACAGCCTACAAGGAATAATTACTACCTATGAAATGAGAACTAGCAAAAACAATTCAACAGGAAAAGAAACTACCTTTAACACTAAAAAGAAAGAAAAAGTTGAAGTCTGTGAATCAGATTTGTCTAATTCTAAAGAATCCCATTTTGTTAGAAGATTTAAAAAGGGATTAGGAAAATATAAGGGAAAACTTCCCTTTAAATGTTTTAACTGTGGAAAAATAGGTCACTTTGCTACAAAGTGTCCCTATGATGATCAAATCTATGACAAGGAGACAACTGAAAAACAACCTAAGAAGAAGGCCTTTAAACCTAAACGTAATTTCAACTTCATAAAGAAGAAGAGTTTGTTTAGCAAAGATGAAACTGGTTTTGAGTCTGAAGATTCATCAGCAGAAGAAGATGAAACCTTGTTCATGACTGAGATTACTCAACAAGAAGATACAAATGCCATTGACATTGAAGAAGGTGAAGTAGATCTTGAAAGTGAGCTGAAATGTGCTTTACAAGAGATCAGAAAACTCAAAAAACAAGTTCTTTCTCAAGAACATAAACCAGATCAAGAAATGGTCTCTCTGAAAACTCAACTTGAAGAAGCTAAAAGAGTTGAAGACTATCTTCGAGAGACTATAAGTTGCAAAGATCATGAAATTCAAAAACTAGAACAAGAAGTAGTCTATCTTAGGAAGGAAATTGAAAAATATGAAAGCACTCTAAAACTGAATGAGATGCTCAGCAAGCAGAAGATGTACAAAGATAAAACTGGTGTTGGTTTTGAAAAGGGTTAATGCTCAATTGACCATGCAAAACAAAACCCCTCTTCTGAAGTCAAAGGTTCAAGTTCAAATCACTCAAAATTTGGTAAGGATCATGTTCAGTCTTTAAGAGGTAATAGATCTTCATACTGTGTCAATCCTTTCTTCTATGGTTATTGTTTTTTTTGCAACAAATTTGGCCATAAGATGAGCACTTGTAGGCTTATGAATCCTAGAATTCCCAGGTTTGGTCTTAGGAAACACTATGGTCTTGTTAGACAGATCAGATGTTTTAAATGCAATGCCTTGGGACATTCTGTCAAACAATGTAGAACTGATATGCAATCAAAACAACATAAAATTAAAAAGGTTTGGAAACCTAAGACTGTTAACAACATTGAACAAACTATGTTGGTTCAAACTGCTTTTCATTCCAAGAAAAAGGACTTATGGGTCCTAGACAATGTATGTTCTAACCATATGACCGGCGACAAGCATAAGTTTATAAATATTGAAGATTATGTAGGTGGTTATGTTAAGTTTGGTGATAACTCTGGTATTCAAATTAAAGGTAGAGGTTCACTTCTTCTAAATGAAGACACACCTATCTATAATGTGTACTATGTGGAGGGTCTCAAACACAATCTTCTAAGTGTTAGTCAAATATGTGATAGTGGTTATCATGTTCTTTTCACTTCGTAGGGATGTGAGATTAAGAACAAGCTTGGAAAGGCTGTTGCAGCTGGAAGGAGGAAAAAAGGAAATGTGTACAATCTTCTTGACTCATCATGCAATGACAATAATCAAGGTATGTGTCTAATGGGCCAAATTGAAGAGAACAGGTTATGGAATAAAAGATTAGGACACATAAACTTTGAAAATCTGGTTAGAATTAGTAAAAATCAGAATGTTAGAGGTCTACCAGTTCTTAGCAAGCCAGAAAACTCTATGTGCAAAGAATGCTTAAGTGGTAAACAAACTAAAATCAGCTTCAAAACAAAAGAACATTCTTCTTCAAAACCTTTACAACTTGTGCACACTGATTTATGTGGACCAATAGAAACAAGGTCTATTAATGGTGAATGGTACTTTATGCTGTTTGTGGATGATTATACTAGAATTATATGGGTCACATTTCTTAAGCACAAATCAGAAGCCTTTGGAAGGTTCAAAATTTTCTGTAAAATGGTTGAAAAGGAATCTGATCTAAAACTTAAATGTCTATGATCTGACAAAGGAGGTGAGTTCACTTCTCAAGAGTTTATTGATTACTGTGAACAACACGACATTAAAAGATAGTATGCTGCAACAAAAACACCTCAACAAAATGGGGTAGTTGAACGTAAGAATAGAACTGTAAAAGAAATGGCTAGAACCATGCTAGATGAAGCTAAGTTGGCTGATATGTATTGGAAAGAACTTGTTCATACAACTATATACATTTTGAATAGAGTGCAGCTTAGGGTGAAATCCAAACACTTATGAACTTTGGTATGGAAAAACTGCTTCTATCAAACACTTTAATTTTTTTGGAAGTAAGTGTTTTATCAAGAAAGATGATGATAACCTTGGGAGCTTTCAATCAAAGAGTGATGAGGGTATCTTTTTGGGATACTCAACTCACAACAAAGCTTATAAATGCCTTAACAAAAGGCTTAGTAAGATTGTTGAAGTTGTTAATGTAAAATTTTATGAAAGACCACATTTGTTTATTGAATCTTTGCAGGATAATGAGGAAGAAGAACTTGAACTTGAAATAATTTCAAAAGGAGCTGAAACAACAAAGTCTATTGCTGAATAAACAAGCCCTTAAAATGAAAAAGCAAGTCCTGAAAAGGTTGCATCAAATGCTCCTTCAAAAACTCTAGCTATATCTCACCCCAAAGATCGGATTATTGGGGATAAAAATGCCGGAGTTCAAACTAGAAGAAAGGCTGCAGAATTTGATGAAAAGGCACAAATTGCTTTTTGTTTAGTTACTTAGTTTGAGCCTAAAATTTTTAATGAAGCTCTCACAGATTCATGTTGGATTAATTCTATGCAGGAAGAAATTGATCAGATTGAGAAAAATCAGACTTGGGAGTTAGTCCCAAGACCAGATGACAAGAATGTCATTGGAGGCAAATGGATATACAGAAACAAGGTTGATGAAAATGGTAATGTTATTTGCAACAAAGCAAGATTTTTCTACAAAGGCTATGCTCAACAAGAAGGTATTGATTTTGGTGAAACCTTTGCACCTGTTGCTAGACTATAATCTATCAGAATATTCTTGGCTTATTTTGTTTACAAAAAAATTATTGTTTATCAAACGGATGTCAAAACTGCTTTTTTAAATGGTTATTTAGATGAAGAGGTTTATGTCAAATAGCCTGAAGGATTTATTTGCAAAGATAAGCCTGATCATGTTTACAGATTGAAAAAGGCCCTCTATGGCTTAAAACAAGCACCTAGAGCTTGGTACTCTAGGCTAGACAGTCATTTAATTTCTAATGGCTTTGTTAGAGGAGGTGTATACAGTAATCTTTATGTTAAAATTGAAGGTTCTGATATTTTGGTTGTTGAAATTTACGTTGATGATACTATCTTTGGCTACAACAATGTTACTTTGAGTAAAAAATTCTCCCAGCTAATGGAATCTAAATTTGAAATGTCATTATTAGGAGAATTAAAGTTCTTCTTGGGTATTCAAATCTCTCAACGTGAAAATGGAATATTTCTTTCTTAAACCAAGTATGCTAGAGAGATGCTTAAGAAATTTCAGATGGATGAATGCCATCCAGTTAGCACTCCAATGGTTACTAGATGCAAACTTACTAAGGTTGATGATTCTCCTGATACAAATCAAACTAAATATAGATCAATGATCGACAGTCTTTTATATTTAACTGCCTCTAGACCTGAAGTAGTTTGCATTGTTGCACGGTATCAGGCATCCCCTAAATAATCCCATGTCACTACTGTTAAAAAGATTTTTAAATATATTCAGGGCATTGTTGATTATGGTCTTTGTATCCTAGAAGCAATGATTTCTCTTTGATTGCTTATACTGATGCTAACTGGGCTAGTTGTTTGGATGATAGGAAAAGCACTAGTGGTGTTGCATTCTTTCTTAGTGATTGTTTAGTTGCATGGCATAACAAGAAACAAGTATTTGTTTCTCTTTCTACTGCTAAAGCAGAATACATTGCTGCCACTTCATGCTATACTCAAGTACTGTGGATGAGTCAGACTCTTTTAGATATGGGTATTGATGTTTCTAAACCTATTTCCATTCTTTGTGATAACAATAGTGCGATAAATATTTCAAAAAATCCTATTATGCACTCTCGCACTAAACATATTGCTATCAAGTTTCACTTTCTTCGAGAAAAGGTTTTGGCTAATGAAGTCTGCTTACAGTTTGTTGGATCTCAAGATCAGGTGGCTGATATTTTTACCAAGCCCTTAGCAAAAGAGTTATTTGAAAGGCTGAGACTTTGATTGGGAGTTATCTCTCAATCGTTACTTCACTAAATCTCCAAGCTACTACTTAGGGGGTGCATGTTATATGTTTTGATTCACTTAAAGCTCTCCTACAATCTTGCTTGCTGGATTGGTACTCTCTTTTTTGTAGTTGTTTCTCATGATATTTTGGTAGGCTTCTTAGTTGTGTTATGGAAATGCACATTTTCTTCTATTCTTTGCCTTGACACGAAAAAGGGGAGAGTCATTTGTGTTTTGCCATCAAGGAAAAAGGGGGAGATTGTTGGATCTCAGTTGTGTTTATGGTTTGTCCTTGATGACAAAATCACTTTGTGTTGGTTTCCTTGTTAGGATGGTTCTTTCTGAATATCATAGGTATTGGTTGTTTCTCATTCAGGCTTACACATATCGACATGTGTATGGCATGGTCTCCCCAATCCACTTTGAAATGACTGTGTTGCCTATCGGCAAGACATTTCTGATGTCATGTCGATTGGATTTAACATATAGGCTGCTTTCGATGTGACATTCTCGTTGTCTTGGCTACAGTGGAAAGGTCTGTTGGCATGAGTTGTGTTCACCGCTGGGAGGTCTTACCGAATGAGTTGGGTCTCACCGACTAACTCATAAGGTGGTTCATCGACATAAGAAATCCCTATTGGCATGTTGTTTCATCGAGTGTTGTGTGTCTTCGCGACCGACACAAGAAAGATTATTTCAGCAAGACTTGTCTTTTGTTTCGGTGACTGAAAGTGATCTCTATCAGCATATGTTATTCCTTCGATATGTGTTCTCAGCGATATTGGTATGTCACACCGATTAAATGGAAACTCATTAGCAAGAGCTTAAGGCTTCAACGTGAGGTTATAACGAATATGCAATGTCACACCGACCGATGGTGGATAGATGCATATCGACAAGGGTTTTGCTTTAGTAGAATGTCATAGAAAACTTTTTGGTCTTGCCGACTAAGTCTTATGAAGTGCATTCGGCGAGAGATTGGCATTGTCTCAGCGACTCAGTGAATAAAGTTTCTTTTCGGTATGTCAAAGTATTCTCCGAGAGGTATCCTCAAAGATTGTAGGCTACAACGACACATAAGAGTTGAAAAGTCTTTTTGGTGAGACTCTTTCATCGATGAGAGGTCATGGCAAGGATGGTGTGTCTTGTCAACAAAGTCAAATGAATGACTTTCGGTATAACAAAGTTGATCTATATGATGTCTCTCTGATATCTAAAGCTATAGCAATAGCGAATGGTGGTTTCATTTCGGTGAGAGAACCTTTTTGTCTCATTGACCAGAAGGATGTTGTGAGCTCTTGGCATGACATTATG
This sequence comes from Sequoia sempervirens, assembly GCA_007258455.2. Lineage (NCBI taxonomy): Eukaryota > Viridiplantae > Streptophyta > Pinopsida > Cupressales > Cupressaceae > Sequoia > Sequoia sempervirens. Next base: position 24,130 of record VDFB02356662.1, on the reverse strand, counting down.
TATTCATTATGACTTCTTCCGACTCTGATGGGTCTTGGCGAAAGCGAGAAACATAAGGTTGTCTGGCGACATTAAAGTTGGTTGGAAGCTCGATAGTGGTTGATGGAGCCATGAGAGTTATAGATTTGTCTGGTATTTTTATTTATGCATTTCATGCTGCTCATACTGGTTTATAATCACCATTTTATTCTAACTACTCTCTGCATCTCTATCAATATGATGCCCTGACTGAGTATTGTCATTCATGCATTAGAGGTTATGATTTTCTGTGGTGGACAGTTGTACTTTTTATGCAGCAATATAAAATCATACGTTACAGATTTGTTGAGAACGAATCTTAGTTGGGTTGGTTATTCTGCCATTACTCCTGAAGACAGTTACCTATTTGGCAGTTGTATAAATAGAAGCAGAAAAATCTTTTTTGTTGTTGTTGTAATTCTAAGATTATCATTCCTTGGTTGTATGAAAATGTATGGATAAAACTCTGTAATAAAATATAAATAACAAGATGTAGAGATTGTAAATTTCTTCTCTATGTAGTATTTTATGGATTCAAATATTGAATCTTTAAGGTACTCTGTAGACAAGAAAATAGAGAAATATGTGCTTAACTGAAAACAGAGAAATCCTCTGAGTTATCATTGTTGTTCAATTCATAATTTGAGGGGTTGGTACTCCCTGAGATAGATATCTCTAAATGAGGGGTTGGTGCTCCTTGAGTGGGTGCTCAAAAATCAGCCTATAAGGCATTGTGAACAGTTGATTGAAAGATTAAGCCTGGAAGGAATGTAGGGAGTGGTTTTTATACCCCAGGAGGGTTTTCCACTCGGCAAATTTTGTGTCACTTTGTTCTTTTGTATTCTCACTACCTTACTGTGTTGTTGTTTCAGTACACTATTGGGATTAATACTTTTCTCAATTCTGTTTATGAATGATTACATTCAACTCATGAATGCATTAATCAGAATAATATTGAGATCAAATCTGTGCTATGTTTTTGAATTTTTTGAAAACTGGTCAAATCTGTTAAGACACTGATTCACCCCCCCCCCCTCTTAGTGGCATTTTAACTCCAACAGTTTCTACATATAATCATTCTAGAGCATTTGCATATGATTAAAGAGTGTTTTCTTGACCATTTTTATAACGAAAAAGTCAATATAATCAAGGGTGCCAATCTAGGAGAACTTGTACCTTTTGGTTCAATAAATTTTTAAAGGTATTTTTAAATATTGTGAGTTCTCAACAATCAATGAAGAGTAGACTTCAAGGTGAACTAGTTAATAGACACACATTTATCTAGATAAAATCAACAAGTTATATAGCATATCCACACCATGTGGAACTATCCTAGAGCTAAGGATCAACTTATAACAAGCTACAATCATACACTAAATTTAAAGCAATTCACATATTATAGGCATATAATTTTTGTACCTAACAACTCAAATCTACATCACATCACAATAATTCTTCATTATTGTTCCTAGATCTAAGTGATCTAATGCTTTGTGTTTAATTTTCTAAATTGGCATTGCTTTACGTGATTGAATCAAATGTTATTTTTTGTCTTATTTTATGTATTTTTTATTAGATGGTCTAGATTAAACTTAAGGTAACAATCATTATTAGTTTAAAATTTTGGTGAACCTATCCATTCTTACGTGACTTAATTTTCCTTAGAATTTTTAGATCTACTTATTTTTTATATTTACATCTTATTCCCAAATGTAGCCTTTATTCCATTCTTGTGTCTTATTGATACATCCTCAATATAGGGTTTGGTGTGCTTAATTACTTATCACATATTTTACCAATCTATCCATCCTTTAGCTTCAAGATTTACAGATTTGATTAGGGAATTGATTTTTTAAAATTTAATGAATTAGGTATTTATACCATTTACCTACATCTATTAGGGTTTTGGATCTTTCATGCATAATATTTTGGATATCTACCCTTGAGTTGATTTATAGTGTATTCTATTACTATGGACTCTCATGGTCCTTTATCCTTGGTTTTCATTCATGCTTTGTCACAAATTTTGAAATGTTATATAATTTGTGATTCTATCTTTTTTTAATTTTTGACTCACTTATGACATTTTATCATATGAATGGGATTGCATTATCTATGGAAGTATTGTATCATAATGTGTACCTTTTATTTAGGGATTTAATTATTGCTTCCCCTTCTCTAATGGATACACTTGAAAATAAATGAATGTTGTAATCTAGATACACATGTATTTTGCTTGTGTAATATGTTACCTAAAAGGTCACATGGCTGAAATATTGTAGCTTGCGAATTTTACAATTGTTGAATTGTCATATCCCTTAGATGTAAGATTAGGTTTCTAGGAGCAAGACCAATTTTACTAGATATTAAAATTGGTTGTCGAGTTGGAACACATTGACCTATATCTATCTTGTGATGTGTATGACCAACTATGAGAAGCATCCCTAGCATGAAAAGTACGTAAACATATAGGAGATATGGTATGGTATGAAGTGTAGGACAAGTAGATGTATAAACCATATGGATAGTAGGATAAGGTGGACAAATTTTAAAAGATAGGCCATGAGAAGGATCAACTATGTCAATGCAACCCTTAAGCACACTAAGACAAGATAAACAAGCAATAGAAGTAATTGTTTTACTTCCGCAAATGAATGATAAGCAACATGAATGAAGCCATTGTAAAGTTGGAAGATTAAATAAATTATAAACACTAATTAATAAGATGTCTTATAAATATTCATAATTTGTAAATAAAAAATATTTAATATGAAAAGAAGTATCAGTAGTTCCTTCCAAATCATCATGTAGTGACTCCTCAATAATAGTAATGATTTAAGCATGTAATTTGAACAAAGGGGTAATTGAGGGCCACTAACATCTACATCATTATTTGCTAGAGTTTTTTCTTGTTAGGTTTTTGGGTTTCTATGGTGTGATTTGAGGCTAGCTTGGGTGCCATTTGTTATTTTTTATGTTATGATCTGATGAACTCTTTACTATTTTTCTATGTTTCTCATGCAATGGGATCAAGGCCTTTGTCTTGCTTATCTAATAAAAAACATCTATATTATAAGGCATGTTATCTCTGTGTTGTATCCGTAGGAAAAATGCCACAATGAATATCCATAGAACTACCTCGAGATGTAAAATAATGATCACCACAAGGTTGCATAATATATCAAATTATTGACCTTTTTTATTTATAATTTGACCCATTTCATTGAAATTTGGAAATTGGTATTTTATTGTGGATGATTGATATTTAATGTTATGGATTTTGTGTGTATTATTTAAGTAATTTTATATTATAATTGTTGGTATTTATGGTTTCTTTTTTTGTGTAATTGATTGGTTAGTTATTGTGTCACTATGCAAGTCTTAGCATGTGACATAAATGCCACTAATGTAATCTTGGAGTGTGTGATGTTTCAAATTAAGGTCATGTAAGGGTGACTGGAATAGGTCTAGATTATGAAGTGAAAAAAATAGTCCTAATTTATCAAAAATGTTATTGCTAACTCATTAAATTAAATTACAATTTAATTATAATTTGTGTGTTTGAATATTCCAAAATTTAAAGATTTGAGTAAGATTTTAAGATTTGTGTGTTTGAAATCAAATAAAAGAGAAAATAAATATAGAGAAGATAGTATAAAGATAAAGTTATATATAGGATTTTAGATGAATATTAACTAGTATAAATATCTTAAATACATCTTTGTAAAAACACTAAAAGATATCAATCTTGAGTTATTTTATTTTATAACTGTTGATAATTATTTTATTTTATTTAGATTATTTATTTTTGTTTAAATTATTTTTTATTTACATGCATAAGAGTCTTTTAATGCATTTAGGCATGGTTGTCTAACACACTAACTTTTTTATCTTATTTAGTTAAGAGTTGTTTTATACTTTTTATTTATTTATTTTTAATATATGTTGGTTGTATTTTAGTTTTTTAATGTATATAATTAGAACATGATGTTCTATCATTGCCACTATAAAAACCTCTCAATGTAATTAATAAGATAAAATATTATTTTATTTATGAAATAAAATAAATTAAATAGAGATGACAATCATTTTTTATTAATGAATGTACATCTAGTTAAATGATGCATTTGGGTTTGCAAAGGATAATAGATAAATTAATAAATTATTATTATTAAATTACTTTATATTTACAGTGAAGATTACATTTATTATTGTTAGATTGTTGAGAGAAACAAAATTCAAGGAGTGCATGAGATTTTAGATTTCAACCAAGATCAAAACAATTAGAATCTTTAAAATAAAAACACAATTAGAGGATAATTTAAATACACAAAAAAATTGACAAGGTTTTGGAGAGCTCAAGCAAGGATTATGGTTTGAAGGTTATTAAACAAGGTTTTAGTGAAGATTTAAAATAACATTGAAAGATAGGATATTATTCTATTGAATTGCTTTTGCACATGATATAGGTAAATAGTCATAATGTGAGTTTTAGAAAAAATTATGAGGAATGAAAGACTAGACAATCGTATATGTGAAAAATAATAAACTAAACCAATGATAATCATTGAGAAAGGTAGTTGAAGTTTAGGAAGAAATTTTGGAAACTTAGTCATGATGATTTTTAATAGTTAAACTAAAAAATCATACCTAATTGTGAATCCCTTGAGTCAAAATAAACTAGGAAACTAAAACCATAGTTGGAAGACTCGCAGAAAACTCGCCGAGTTTTCAAAAATTTGCGAGTTTTTTTTTAAAACGAGTTTTTTTGAGTTTAACTCGCGAGGACGAGTTTTTCCAAGTTTTTTCGAAAAAATCACGAGTTTTTTGAAAAACTTGTGATTTTTTGTTGAGTTTTTTTAAAAGAAACTTAGCTTTGTGAAAAAAAAGTTTTTCTAATGAAATTTAAGCAATTTTTTAAGTTTCTGAGTTTTTCTGAGTTTTTGGCGAGTTTTAAAAAACTCTCCAATTTTTGTCTTGGTGAGTTTTTCTTTGGGGCGAGTCTTCCAACTATGACTAAAACTATAAACCCTAATATGTGAATTCCTATTGAATTCATGTGCATAAGATGGAATTATGTTGACATGTATTATATTTTTTATTTATACTTCAATCAATCTCATGTATATGTCTTAGGAATTGCATCTTTGAGTAAATTGTGAATAATTGATGTTTTGATTGAAATGGAGGGTCACTTTCAATGCCAAGAATGATTTCTTATTGTTGAATCAAATTTTTTATGATCATTGAGAGACATGTGTAAAATTAATTTTTGATTTAGTACTATTTTGGGTTGATCTAGGAGTCGTAGAAACACTATTGGATATATCTAAGTAATCATATTACAAAAATTGTACCTAAACACCAACACCCAAGTCTATCATGGTGGGACACGATAGAAGCACAACAATCCTTATTAGGTGTTAGTGTCTTAGGAAAATATAAAAGCACCCTTGTTGGTTGCTATTGTCCCCAAAAATAGAGAGGAGTGACAAGTGATAGTGTTCTTATTTTGATATCCAATTGTTCTATTTTTTTGAGTGAAATCCTAAAGTGGAGGCTCCTCATCCACTTGCACCTCTTATTACTCACAATCATGTTGATAGAAATTGTTGGTGTGAATTCCCATTCACATGATAAGTTTACTTAGGAGTTAAGTTAGTCGTAGGTGTCATTTCTATAAGTTAGTTATAATGGGGCTATGTATCATTATTTACTTTTAGTTATTTAGGAATTTAATAGTTATCTCATGTATTTAATTTTTTGCATTGAGCATGTTTGATATTTGTATCAAGGGTGGTTTTCATAAATCATCGCACCTTGCATATATATATTCAAGGTTGCACCTCTACATAGTATTATATCTCATAATCATGTTTTCATGTTCATTGATTAATATCAATTCTTAATATTCATGCAAGCTCATGTTGCAACACTTTCTTGTGGATTGCATCTTTCTTGGTTGATCGTTTGAAGATTGTAGCTTCATTTGGGTTCATTAGCATTTCCAACATGGTATCAGAGCTAAGGCCTTGTAAAGCCCGTCTTGAATTGGAGAGTTGAGTATTTTCTTGAGGAGAGAATTCATTGCAAGTCATAGTTTGTGAGGGTTTCAATTTTAGGCTAGTTGTCATCATCAAGGAGATAGTTGATTTATGGAGTAGTTTGGTCCAAATTTGACCTCTCTATTGCATCCAGAAGGCCCAGAAACCCCTAACATTCCTATCTAATCATAAAAAATTGACACTTTTTATCGGAGGGAATCATAGGTTTTGTAGTGTAGGAAAATGTATCCCTTCACATTTTCACACTTGTTTGGGGCCTCCCTACTAAAATTGGGCTTCTTTATGCCTTATTTGGTCCTATTTTTTATCCACAAGCCTTATTAAATGCATTTTTATGAGGATGATCTTGACATTTAACAAATGACAAATCATAATTCAATGTTTGAGCTTGAATGCTCTAGATCTAGTGATCTAGGACTCATACATGAACTTGGGCATATGGGTCTCACCTAGGCTTCAAGGCCTGATTTTAAACATTATTTTAAACAAGACACTTCTTGGAGTTTATGTCCTATGTTTAAGACACTAGGACTCATACGCCCAAGGTGGTGTATGAGTCTTGCTTTAACTAGGACCTATTTTAAATCAAATTCTTGGTGGTATTTTATTATCCTAGATCAGATGTCGGCTTGTGTTGTAATTTTGGGAAATTTGACATCAACAAGCATAAATACAAGGTCATTTCACCTAGTTTTACCTAGAAGTTTTATGCAAGCATTCCTATAGAAAATATTATAATCAAGAGTGATTACAAGAGCATTCAAGAGAAAATCATCAAGTATTTGGAGCAACATTCAAGATCCATTATCGTGTCAAAGGCTTGATGCATCATGCATGTGGTTTTGAGCTAGTGTTGTGATGTATTGTTCAAGATCAGTTCAAGTATTCAAAGGAATTATCTTTCATCAAGAATCATGATCAAGATCTACATCCATTAAGGTACTTCATGCTTTTTTGTAGATCTACAAGGTTTCAAACAAGGTTCTATTGTTTCATCTTATGTTCTATGTTCCATTTCATTCATGCTTCATTTCTCATTAAGGTTTGATTACCAAAATAGGGTTTGACCAAGGAAAACCCTTATTCCCTAACACAATTTTTTTTTCCATATTCATGTGTGATTACAGATTTAGGTGAATTGGAGCTTAAAGATCCTTTGAAGACAAAGTTGCAAGATTGGAGAGAGTTGCAAAATTTGTCATAAGAAGTTGTCAAGGCTCATCAAAAATCTCAGATCTAGAGCAAGATATCCAACTTATTTACATTAAACCAATGGGAAGATGCTTATTTAATCCATATTCAAAGGCTCACAAAGTTTTAGTTCAAAATTCTACTCCTAGGACACTTTTCACTTTTTCAGGACACCATGCAACAGTCTGTGCATATGAGTCTTAGTACACCCTTTTTTCCAATCTTTTGCAGATCTAGATTAGTTACCAGGAGATTCCATATTTTGTCCAGAAACCCTAGATTGGGACTAAATTGCCCAGCTTGGCGTATGAGGCCTAGTACACCTCAAAAATAATTTTTTTAGAGTTGTATTTTTTAGAGTTGTAGAATTTGCTTTAAAGCCATTAGTTTTCCAGGTTCCTTTCTATCTGATTTCTATTTGTTCATTTGATTTAATGTTCTCAAGTTTCTAGGGTTTAGTGCATTAGACTTTGCATCTTTCCTTTGAAAATTCATGTTTTAATGGTGAACCCCTCCTTTTAATCATACCTAAGGAAACCACCTAGTAAAAATTCCCCTTTCCCTCAATTGAGTCACTTGATTGAGGGATCTTGGTTTCCTAATGAACTAAAGTGCGAAATAGGTCCCCAAAGTTGTCCATCTCCTAAAAGGTGGACACACCTATTTCCCCTTGTGTTCATTTTGGTGAACCTAACCTTTGGATACTTGCATTTCTGATTTGGAGAACATTGTAATCCTAGATCTAGCTTACATTAACTTTGCATTAGTTATTTGCATTTAGGTCTTCTAAACATTGCATTAGTGAAAAGTACATATAGGTTGCATTTTTACATCTTAAGCCATTCAATTTCACTGAAAATCTATAATTGCAAACAGTCAAGTCAACATACAAGTTAGAAACCTTAGAAAAAAAATTAGATTTCACTGAATTTGGTGTAAAAACCCTAATCTAGAACTCATTCACCCATCTGGGTGATTTAGTCCCTGTACAGGTGGTTTTTGTAGATTTTTAGGAATTATGTGTTGACTATTTTTTAGCATTTGAACCTTCCAGAAACCCTAATTGGAACTCATTCACCCATTTGGGTGATTTAGTCCCATATTAGGTCTGAATCTGCATTTTACAACATTAAAAACTTCATTTATGTGCTTCTTTTTGTTGTTATCATATCTCTATTTCAGTTTGTTGATATTTTGTTTCATTCATTTCATTAGATCTAGCTTAATTTGGTTAATTTAGTGCATTGCTTAATTTTAAATTTGCATTTACAACATTTCATTCTCAGATTTTTGCATAGTGTAATCAACAAATTACCTTGTTTAGAATTTGAAAATTTTATTTACACATTTCATTCTAAGTCATTGCACTGCATGTCAAGACTATTTTCGTTCTTGGTTTGTGCACTAAGTTTGTATAGATTAATTTTCACAAATGTTAGTATCTTTCCTTTCCAAGTTTGCAAAGAAAAAGTTCATCAATAAGCATGATAGTCAATCATTGAATAAATTTCCTAGTTATGAGAGTCTCTTAGTGCAAGAGAGTGAAAATGTTGACACCTTCCTTAATTCCACACCCCCTCCTATCTCTCATATTTGTGGGAATGATGACATGATAGAAGAAGATACTTGAGCATAGATAATCATGAAGATCATAGTTGTTCTTCTCTCGATACCTCTCCTATTAGTGACAAAGGTATTCTGGTGAAAGAAGATCCAATCATTGAGAATCATGAAAGTCTTGTTTGTCCTTCTCCCACTTGGGAATACATTATGACACAAGATGATGAGATCATTGCCACTACCTAGTTTATATTCCTCTCCCAAAACCAACCCTACTTGTGAGAATGATTTAGTGAAAGAAGATGTAATCATGGACAATCATAGAAATCAAATTTGTGAAGAGGCTATGTTAGTGTTAAGAGATCCAATGATTGTAAGTAGTAGCATTATTTCTCTCCTTCCTAATGTCCCTAACATTTGGAAAGGTCTATTTGAACAAAAGGATTCAATCATTGGTAAGCTTGAAACTAATAGTTGTTCTTCTCTTGATGCCTCCTATTTGTGATGAAGCTATTTTACAAAATATAACCATGGAATGTGATGAACCACTTTTTTTCTCCTCTCCTAAAAGCTCTCCTACTAGGGTAGATAGTATGGCACAAGAGAACGAGACCTTAGAGAAAAAGGATGAAATAATGGACAATCATAACAATCAAATTTTTGAATAAGATACCTTGGGTTAGAAGATTCAATCGATCAGAGCCATGAGAATCCTATTTCTTTGTCTTCCCTTAGGGAAAACATTATTGGACAAGAGAATTCCATCATTGATAAGTAAGAAAATTGAACCATTGATAACTCCCTTGCTTGTGATGAAGTCATTTTAGAAGAATTGACCTTTGAATGTCATAAACATCTAGGTTGTAGTTCTCCTAAAAACTCTCCTACTAGGGAGGATATCATGGTGCAAGAAAATGAGAAAATTGACACATGTATTTCAAACAATACAAATGTGATTTCCTTAGATGAAGACGATGAAGTGAAATTAGACTCCCCTTCACTAAGAGATCATGAAAATAAGGATAAATATTTTGAGGTTATGCACATTAGATATCCTTTGAAGTACTCTCCTCAGCATAAACTTATCCTTTATCCACCCTCATAACAACCACAAACTAAAAAAAAACCCGTCCTCATCCTCAAACCACCTAAGAGTAATATATCGCAACAGTCGAGCTATAGTGTTGCTCATACATATAACACTAGAAATAATCCACAACCAAGATAAACAACTCCAACATTCCTCCCATTGCCTAACCCTATCTTTCCTAGTGCCCCTCATTTGCCTTTACATAATGAAAAGGAGTATAATCTTGCTAAGATATCCTTATGGGATCTTATTCAAGCCTCCCCTCGTTATCATAACATGATTCAAAATGCTTTACAACAAGTTCCTACCCCTCCTAATGTGCAATCAAATGATGTGAATGTGAACACCAAACCTACACAAACTAACAAGAGATCAAAAAATAGGTGTCAAACATGTTACAAAGCAAATCCAATGTTCCCTATGAAATTATTTAACCAAAATCACTAGAAAAAATGAAATAACCAAAAATTGAACAAAATAAAGTATGTAATCTAAATAAAATTAGCTAAACCTCCATCCCATAGGGGGAGTGGTCCTCCTTTGATGTGGAAATAATCCCTTTCCAAATCCTTTTGATAAGCTTGATGAAGTGTAGATGATCTAAGTGTAAAATTGGCTATAATCTAGCTAAATTGCTTGAAAATGATGAAAATATTGAAAGCTATGAACTCAAATGACTATAATGGAAATGCATGAAGTTGTGTATCCATATTGTGAAAGGGATGCATCTATTGATAGAATCCAAGGGTTGAAGAATGGAGGAAATTGGTGAATGAGGGATAAATTGAGAGCCAATGAGAATGTGACAAGTATCACAATTCTATTGCAAGAAGTTGAAGCACATTTTGGGAAATGTGAGTGGAGGAGGATGGAAGAGAAGTAAATGTTGTTGGTTGAGAATTTTAAAATGGCGTAAGAGGAATTGAATGAGATTTGAGATGATCTAAGAGGATTTGAAATGTTGTAAGAGAATTTATTACAAATGTAAGAGGATGTGATAGGTTTTGAAAACCTTTGGAGGGAAATTGAATGAGAGGTTGTTAAGAGGAATATTCCTTTGTGAGGATAATTGAGGAATTAGATAAATAGAAGAAATTGATTTTATGTACAACCTGGTTAGTTGACCATGGTTGATTTAACTCTTGAAGAGTTAAAAGCTAGAGTATTTGATTGATGATGATTAGAAGGTGATTTGGGATTAATTAATTAAAAATTAATTAATTGGAAGAGGTTAGGGGGTTTGCGGTATTTGATTTAATTGATTTTAATCAAATAAGAAGACTTAGGGGGATTTAATTAAATGTTTTGATTTAATTAAATCTGATGAAAATTAGTTAGAAGAAAGGTGAATTAATCAATAAATTTAATTATTTTATTAATAGCTAAATTTGTTGATTTTAATTAAATAATGTTGATTATTCAATAAATTGATCAATTTGAGATGATATTAGAAGAAACAGTGTTAGTTGATCAGAATCAGATGTCCATTATCAATCAGGACATTTTATGTTTCTACATTTCCCCCCTCTTTGAAGTGAGGTACCTGTTGCATCGATTCAAAGAATAACACCACCATGATCAAAATTCAAAAATTTCCTAACTTTTCAGATGCCCCACTGCTGTCCCAGTAGAAGAATTACACTGCCACACTACCCCCTTGAGAGATGGGGTAAAAATTGCAAAATTAGGATGAGCTCGCGAAAAAGGTTCAATCAAAGATTTTGACATGGAAAATATCCCACAAGATGCAAACAATGATTCACGGTGAAGAAAATGGGTTAAAACGAGCTTCACTTGGTAGAAAATGGATTAAATGGGTTCAAAAACCCTAAAAAAATCCAAAAAATCCATAAAAAAATTGCATAAATAGGGTTAGAAGGGTCATTTTCAAATCATTTTCACACTTGACCTCCTATAATCCTTGAATTTTTGCTCTGGGTGCTAATGGAATGGTGGATCATGTGCTTCCCAGACATTGGATGGATTGGGTTTGCGAGTTCCAGCAGCCTCAAGATGTAGGACCCCCAGTATGCCTTTTGAAACTTTTCTCGTTTTGCGTCATTTTGGAGCATTTATTAGGGTCCATTTAGGTCGACCAAAAGTAGTCCTTTAGGGTGTCACATTTGTTACGAGCGGCATCACATTTGCAGATACTGACCCACACATTATAGTGTCGTGTGACGCTAGAGGGTTCCAGAGTTGCATACAAAATGTTGACTCACCTTTGCAATTATGTTGCGTGGACTTAAGAGAGTTTGGAGTCGCTAAAAAATGTTGACTCGCTTTTGAAGGATAGCATCACTTTCGATTTTAGCATCAAATTTTCAAAATGATAAAGCATCACTTTTGCAAAACTGACCCACTTTTGCTATGTCGACTCGCTTTTTCCTTATGAAGGATTTTTAAAATTTGAAAACACACCAAGGTGATTAATTTTGATGACATGGGTGTTTTGAGTGCAGGAGGTCCTTCGGGTTCTCAAATCGAAGGAGAATAGAAGTAGGATACTATGACAGGCGAGGCACTTGATCGACGATGCGCTATACTTTCTTGGTTCGATTGGATTCAGGCACATTACATAGATGCCAGCAATGAGGACCCACTTGGCTATGATGATGGCATTGGTGGAGAGATGACAAAGTGAGAATTCATCATTCCATCTTCCAATTGGAGAGGCCACAGTGATATTGGAGGATGTGTCGCAGAACTTGAGGATCCCTTTTCATGGTGAGTGCAACATATACGATGCCAATGTTGGAGGTGATGTCATTTTTTAGTTGTTTGGAATCGATGAGTACATGAACGATAATGGGAAACTTGAACTTGATAGATATGTGGGGATTTCCTCAGATTTGACCTCATTCATCAGTGCTTTGATCTCAAGAGTCCTTGTTCTTGATCGACAAGCCAAAGGCTGCAGTTTAGGATGGGGTATCATTTGTTCTTGTATGATGGAGGAGATGACTGTCTATGCATGGGGGCTAGTTGTCCTAGCCTCGTTGTATCAAGATATAAACCAAGCTATCTACTATGGGGCCCATAGCATTAGGGCTAGAGTTATGCTTCTTCACGTGTGGGCCTATGAGCACATTTCCATTTTGAGGCCATAGATAGCATATGTTCAAACAAACCACTATGATTCTGTGGCTTACAGATATAGGGGATGACCACCCTCCATTATATAGGCATTACATGCCTCCCACACTGGAGGCAGGTTATCAATGAGATGATTGTAAGGAAATGTAGTGGAGCGCATTTAATGAAAACTCCATACAGTAGTACCTTTAGTAACTTTAATTCGATTAGGTTACCTCAAAGACATGAACAACTATGTCTTAATGTGGAAACAGACACAGTTTATTTCCCACATTGATCCATCTGAGAGAAACACATGTAAATTCAACAACAAGCATTTACAAATTCTACTACATGAACCAACAGACATGAAAGATGAAACAAAAAACCAGAACACAAAGATTTACGTGGGGAAAATCATTTCGGATAAAAAACCCCACACTCCAAAGATCGAGCCATTGTATTATTTAGCAACAAAATAGTTACAATACAATTTCAGGCTCTTAGCCTTTTTAGAGATTACATCTCATTCATTCTAAATACAATTGGTAGCAACAGATATCCCTGTACAATTTTTGATCACCCTCTCAAAACTAAACAACCTTCGCACTATTACAATATCATCACCTATACAATGCAGATCAACTTAAGAGAAATTAGAAACATGCTTCTTGATCAGGAGCTTTGTCTTCTCCTCTGTTTAGGCCTCAAGGCCCTCGGCCATCTAGCCAGTGTCACAACCTTCGCATCTATTCGCTCACTTTTCCTTCTCTTTGGCTTCAGCTCTATGAAATGGTTTGTTTCCAACTGTCAGATCACAACTGTCAAATCATCCAACTCAGCAACGTAGATGTTTCCACTTCCTTGCATATAAGATAATACGTCCAGGTCACACCACGTAGGACAGTCATCCAAACGGTCAAAAAACAATCCACTTGTGTCGCATGTTGGTGAGACACTAACCATGTCTCCTCAATGCCACAAGTCCTTACAATCGACACCGCCAAGGCTTCACTATTGGAAAGAGGTTACATTGAGTCCAAAGAGCTATCACTAAGACTTCGCCATGTCACCAAAACCTTACACTGAAGATCATAAGGTATTCCGAAGAGTTCATCAGTTGGCAAGACTATTGCTCTTCGCCCAGACATTACATCGAAGTCTTCAAGACACATCTACCTCAGCATTCTCATCGGCGAGACAATCGCCATTCGATGAGACATTACATCAAGCTCATAAGTCATTATGAAGTGTTCCTTAGTCGCCAAGACTTTAGTCATTCGCAGAGAGCATATCGTGGTTTCAAAGTCATACCGAAACTTCTGATGTCCATCGTATTCCTATCGGCAAGACAAATACCCTTTGTCAAGACATCACCCCGCAAGTTCCAAGTCATGCTAAGTCTATCTTGTCAGCCAGACTCACCACTTTCACCAAGACTTCATACCAAAGCCTTTAAGTCATATCGATGTGTTTCACTGTCAGCGAGAGAATCAACCTTTGGCAAGACTTCTTACTAAGGCTTCCAAGTTATCTCGAAACCACTGCTCACCAAGAGTCACATCGAATCGATGACCCCATGTGATGTCGGTGAGACTTTCGATATTTGATGAGACATCATATCGAAACAAGTCTTTTGGCCAAGGATCTCCCTAATGTCTTGAGTGTTACATTGTCTCCAAGACAATCCTTCATCGCTGAGACTTCACACCGAGATAATCCTTAAGTTACTCCAAGTGTCTGTCGGTGAGACATATCACTATCAGTAAGACTTCTTACCGATCACCCAAAGGTTTCTTCGAAAGCTCCAACACTGTCATCGAGACATGTTACTTTTGGTAAGACTTCTCACCGAGCAGCCATAGGTTATCCTAATGACTTCAAGGTGTATCCTTGTCGGTGAGACCTTCCAATGTCACTGGGACTTCTTCCCGAGTGTTGAAGTCAATCTGAAGCCCCCAGTCACTATGAGTCTCCCCGACGCCCGATTGAAAGGCTTGTCGGCCAGATATCTCCACATAGTGAGAAGTTACGACTGCTTTATATCACAGTGATAGACTCAAAAGTGAAAGTGTTCAGAAAAACTTCTACAAGGTCACAACGACCAAAATATTTCACAAGGTTTCCAAACTGCCAGTTGGCCAGACCAAAGAAATGTCACACCAACTTTTCTCTTCCAGAGGTTCCAGCCTATGAGATTGAGACAACAATTCCAACAATGACCATGTTTCGGTAGAGACCATGGATCCACTTCCATAGATGGTATGGCGATGATGTGCAACTCTTTTACTTTCACCTGACTAGATACATGCAAGGGTGGGAGCATCTCATGATTGAGCGTTATCTTCCAGATAGGGTTGCTCACCAATTTGGGGAGGTGCAGGATGCACCCGATGATACTTAGAGAGCCATTTTTTTCTTGGAGGTCTAGTGAGATAGCATGGGGATAGAGGATCCCACCTTAGTAGGCCATCAATGATTTCAGATAGCTGGTCATGGTGTCGTGGGTATACTTGGACTGTCTCGTAGATGCGGGGACCACCCAGGTGTATGATGCATATTAGTGGGCTCATTCCCCGATTCGATTGGCTTTACCAGTTGTTCCAGCTATGGCTAGAGGATAGGTGCCACATTAGGTGAGATAGACACATGATAGATAGGATGGAGGGGGAGATCATGATGGTTAGATCCCACCACTAGTGCCACCCATCAAACAGAGGCCACCCATTCAGCCACATCAACAGATGCCACCCCCACCACCACCACTAGGTCTCGATCCTAGGGATGGAAAAATAGCAACACTATAGGTGCAAGTGTAGGTTTTGATAGGGTAGCTTCAATA
Source organism: Sequoia sempervirens (assembly GCA_007258455.2). Taxonomy (NCBI): domain Eukaryota; kingdom Viridiplantae; phylum Streptophyta; class Pinopsida; order Cupressales; family Cupressaceae; genus Sequoia; species Sequoia sempervirens. The sequence goes on along the minus strand of VDFB02356662.1, from coordinate 8,289 downwards.
GGCCCAGGCTCAGATTTAGACATTGATTTAGGAGAGGGACTAGGAATGAAAGGAGGTGGCACAGGAGTGCTAGATGAGGTAGGATGTGGACATGGCCTTGGCATTAGAGACAGGATGGAGGTAGCAGCTAAAGGATATGACACAATAGATACAAGGATAGGCCATGGTCCTAGCCAAGATGTATAGCCGAGTGATGCAGGAGGCATCATACTATAGGGTAGTGTACTATAGAGTTGTGGCCTAGGAGTGGTGGGAGCCAAATTTCTCCCATCTTATCCAAATTGCTCCTACTAGGACCCCTCGCATAGGCACATCAGGGAGACAATCAGGGTCTCACCATTAGAGCTGAGGCAGCCATCATGGAGATAGATAGAGCGAGGGTAGCTCAAGATACTGATAGCACACTTGGACCACATTTTTTTGTACAACCTGATTTATGATGTGTATACATTCATTGGCTGAGTTTTTGACTAGCCTCTTGTATATTCGATGATGATACTGTATATTTGATTCTAATGTATCATGATCTTCAGCTTTATATATATATATATATGAGATTGCTTCGATGCGACTACATGATGTGATGCTTATTTTATTTTATGTGATGTGTTATGGATGCATTTGATATGGATGGATGTTTATATGCTTATACTATGATTCTTTGTGTTTTGTGATATTCTATGGTTTATGTTGTATGATATGAATGTCTATTGATCTATATGTATGCACCTTAATATTATGTTTTGATGTATGATGGATGCAATGTGATGATATGCCTAACTTTTTTTTTAGTATTTTTTCTATATGAGATGTATGGATGATGTATAATATAATGATTTTGATAATGCAAATGTGTGGTTTATGAGATGCTTAAAATAAAAAATCTATATTATGCAATGATGTTTCCTATTATGATGATATGCATTATATGCAGTATGCCGATGGTTTGTGGATGCAGGATGGATGCATGTATGGATATATTTATTTTTATTTATGAATATCCTGATACCACGTTAGTGTTAGTATATATAGAGAATATAGAAGAAATAAAGATTAACCCTTGAATTCAAAATATGATGATGATGATGTGATTTCTTATTAGATATTGGGGACATAAAGAGCTTACTTACCTTATTTTTGATAACACACATAGGTACGATGCATCAATATATAGACAACCAGGATGGCGTTGTATCTAGTGTGATGGACTTTGACTTGACAATTAGATAGGAGTATTCTTGTTCATACCTGGCATTCAAAACTTCATTAGGATGTACTTTAGATATTTCAAACATCTCAGACCAAAACATAGGAAGGAGAAAATATTCCTAAGTAATAATCAACAAAACATCTAAAATACCCTCCCTACAAACAAAAAAAAGTAAGGATGACCAAGTTATATTACAAAAATATCCAACAAGCACAATAGACAAAAGATAATGATCAATGCCCCATTTCTTTCTCTCTAAATCATTTTGATTAGACATCATCGAGAGGTCATTGGAATGAGCACAATAAGATAAATCAAAAGAAAAGATCAAATACACAAACAAACCAATGTTCTTCATACCTCTAGCCAAGACTAACCTATGGTGATGCCTAATGTTGATGTCCATTGTAGGAAGGATGCATCTTAGGACATGATGTTATCAGATGATTTTGAGACTAACGGGATGATGGGCTATTAATACCAAGAGTTAACCAACTTGTTTACCTATTGACCTAGACTTGAGACCTTGACGTTTGAGTTTTCACTTTCGATTTTCCTAACTTGTTTCCAATTTTTTCACCAAAGGTTGGAAGTGACGATCATTTATTATGAGTGGATGTTTATTGTGAATGGATGTGAAACAGGGTGGATGATTTTTGGTTTTTTGAATTTTTTTGGTGTTTTGAAATGTTTTGAGGTTGTTTTTGGTATTTTCAAGATGTTTTACAAATGTTTTGATTTTCAAAATTTCCAATGTTTTTGGGTTTTTTGAGATTTTGACTAAGAACCTAACCTAAGGACCTATCCTAGGGGCCTCGGGGGTTGATCAAAGATTAGCCTTGCCTAAGTTATACATGCAGAGACCACATAGTTCGACTAACATATACTCCTTTATTGATGAGATATGAACAAATGGATTGCTAGTTTATTATGACAGACTCCTAAAGGACTAACTTAGTGTGTCTTGGGGGAACATCAATGATGGCCTTGCCTATGTTCAGAGCTCAAAGACCCATAGTTCGAATAACACATACTCATTTATTGATGAGAAATGAACAAATAGATTGTCAATTTATTATGGACTCCTAAAGGACTAACCTAGGGTCTCTCGGGGGCACATCGATGATGGCCTTGCCTACGTTCAGAGCTCAGAGACCCGTAGTTCATCACGACAACTCTATTTATTGAATTTTTAGTTTTTGACCTATTTTTGGATTTTTTGATATGTTTTGGATGTTTTTGGGTTTTTTTTAGATTTTATGAATGTTTTTGGATTTTTGGATTTTCCAATTTTAAGGAATATTTCAAGAATATACACGAATCCGATATGATGCAGGTATAGGAACGTGCCCCCAATGGGATGTGATAGACTACTCTAATATAGGCAAGACAAATTGACCTTAGAAATGTGCCAAGTAGTACTAGGGGGAACATGATACAAACACATGATCAAGCTATGAAGCAGACACAAATGGGTGATGGATGGAGATATGGAAGTGTGATGGATGAATGATGCAGAAAAATTTGAAAATACCCTAATGGATGTAAAGTGCTTCTTTACATGAGACACCTGTTTTCCAAGTTTTCATCAACATACTTTCCCAAAGCACCACCGAAGTGGTTTTCACTAGAGGATGATTTTTTTCTTTACTGTTTTCAATCCTTTTTCTGATTTTTTTGGATTTTTATATTTTTTATATTTTTTGGATTTATACCTTACAAGTTTAGGCATAAATTTTTTTGAGATGGGAGCTATTGACAAGATCCTATAGAGGCTCACCTTTGGGTGTAGATAACTGATATGCTCCTGATTTGTAGCTTGTTGTGATGATGAAGGATCCCAACCAATTAGGTTCAAAATTTTCCTTATTGTCTAGACTTGGTACATTCTTCTTATTCTTTTTCAACATGAGCTCTCCAACTTGAAAGATTTGAATCCTGAGCTTTTTATTGTAGCTTCACTTGAGATGGTTCTGATACACCTATAAATGGTTCAAGGCATCCATATTCCACTCATCCAATAATTCTAGCTCATTCAACTATGACACCTGATATTCTTCATTTGTAATGAGATTCTACAATTATATCCTTAAGGATGGGATCTTGATCTCAATGGGAAGGATGGCTTTTGATCCATAGACCAGGGAGAATGGGGTTGCCCCTGATGATGTGTAGATACTTGTTTGGTAAACCCATAAGGTAGGATTTAATTGTAGGTGCTAGTCACGACTAACTTCATTGACTATTTTCTTTAGGATTTTTTGGATGGTTTTATTTGTAGCCTTAGCTTGGTCATTACATTGGGGGTAATATGGGGTGGAGAAGCAATGTTGGATATTGAATTTTTGGCATAGCTCTCGAACATCATGGTTATTGAAAGGTGTCATGTTATCTGAGATAAGGGTTTGTGGGACACCATAGTGGCAAATGAGGTAGTTTAGGATAAATTTGGAGATCTGCTTCCCTGTAATGTAGGTCATTGGGATAGCCTCTACCCACTTTGTAAAGTACTCTGTGGTGGTGATAATGAACTTGTGTCCATTGGATGAGGTGGGTGTGATTTTACCAATGAGATTGAGCTCCCATTGTGAAAAGGGCCAAGGTGTTATAATTGGTTGAAGCTCCTGAGCTAGTGCTTGGATGAGATACCCATGTTGTTGACATTGCAATCCTTCAGACATAGTCATGAGCTTCTCTTTCCATCATAGGCTAGTAGTACCCAGTCCTCAGTAGTTTCTTGGCCATGGTCATACCACTAGAATGTGAGCCAAAAAATCCATCATGTACCTCAATTCAAGAAGTCAAAGCTTCCTCAGGGTTAAGGCATCACAAAAGGGTTCCTTTGATACTCCTACAATACAAGGTGTCACCTAAGATGACAAAACGAGATGACTTCTTGACAAATGTTTGGGTGAGATCAACAGGAAGGACTCCTATTTTTAGGTATGTGTATATGTCATGGTACTAAGGATCACTAGGGCCAACAATTTCACACATGAACTCAGACTCTAGTACCTTAAAATATGGTATGGGAATTTGCTCTATCAGGAATTCATGTTTATGAAAATTTTGTGGGATATCTAGTAGTGATCCAATTTTTACCATAGCATCAGCTGCTCTATTTTTTTCCATTGGTATTTTCTCAAATGTGATGGTAATGAAGAATTCCTTGAGTCTTTCCACCATTTTCTTATATGGGGTGAGTTTTTCATCCTTTTTTTTGTATTCATCATTGACCTGATTGACGATTAGCTAAGAGTTCCCATAGACCTTGAGTGTCATAATCTGCCATTGTACTACAATTTTGAGTTCTATGACAAGAGCCTCATACTCTGCAATGTTGTTTGCGCATGGGAAAATCAACTTATATGACTTTGGTATGCAATATCCTTGAGGTGTGATGAAGATAACACTCACTCCTAATCCATGTTGTGTATAGGATCCATCAAAATATACTTTCCAATGATTTGTTGTACTTAGACTAAAGATTGACTCATCAAGAAATTCAAATACCAATGGGTTCTCTGAATATATAGGTGCTTCTACTAGTTGATCTACAATTACTTGTCCTTTGATAGCTTTTTGTTCTACATACTCAATGTCATATTTTGTTAGGATCATAACCCATTTAGTCATCCGTCCTGTGAGTGTTGCTTTTGAAAGAAGATAATTGAGAGGGTCTATTTTGGCAATGAGCTTAATCTGGTGAGCCAACATGTAGTGTCTAAACTTTTGTGTAGTGAACACTATTGCTAGGAAAGCCTTCTCAATAAATGTGTAATTCAGCTCATGTCCCACCATGGTTCTACTGATATAGTAAATGGATCTCTCTTTTCTTGTTTCATCATGCTAAGCTAAGAGAGTGCCAAGGGCTATTGTTCTGATATGTAGAGTATCAATGGCTTGTTTTGGATTGGTGGAATGAGGACCGGTGGTGTTAACAAGTACTCCTTGATTTTTTTGAATGCCTGGCCACATTTCTCATCCCACTTGTATGCTACCCCCTTGTGGAGTAGATGAGAATATGGGATAGCCTTATCTACTAACTGTGCCATGAATTGATGAATGGATTGGAGCCTTCCCTACAAACCCCTTAACTGCTTCAATTTTCTTGGTGCTTCCATTTCGACAATCTCTTTGACTTTGGCAGGGTCTATCTCAATTCCCCTCATAGATACAATATACCCTAGGAGCTTCCCTGATTGTACACCAAAGACAAACTTCTTAGGATTGAACCTAACCTTGTATTCTTCTAGCCTATCAAAGATGGAGCTTACTTCCGCTATGTTATCTCGACACTTTCTTGATTTGGTTAATATGTCATCCATAGTTTTGTGAAACATGTCATGGAAGATTAGTGTTATAGCTCTTTGGTATGTAGCTCATGCATTCTTTAACCCAAACGACATCATGTTCCAGTAGTGAGTACCCCATGGATAGGTGAAATTTGTCTTGTGTTGATCATCTTTGGCTATCATAATCTGATTATACCCTGAAAACCCATCAATCAATGATAGCATTTCATTCCCTTCCGTCATATCCACAATCATTTCTATAGTTGGGAGAGGGAAATCATCCTTAGGGAATGTTATATTTAGGTCTCTGAAGTCCATGCAGATGTGGATGCTCCCAGTGGATTTAGAAATAGGTACAATATTTGAAACCAATTTAGGATAATCAACTAACCTTATGAAGCCAACATTGAGGATTTTCTGCAATTCAAGTTTTACTAGTAGTGCAATTTGTGGATGCATCTTTCTCAGTTTTTGTCTTATTGGTTTCGACTTTGGATAGACAGCTAGATAATGAACCACAAATTTGGGATCAAGACTAGGAATTTCAGCATAGGTCCATGCAAATTTTACCTTTCTTTCTCTTAGTAATGCAGCTAGAAGTTCATGTTCCTCGGTCAAAAGTGATTCTGCATAGAAGGTGATATGTGGTGTTTCTTCAGTCCCTAGATTGATCGGGTTGCATTTTTTGGCTAGAACTACTAATTTTTCTTGATGAATAGCACTAAGGGGAAGATTGAACCCCTCATCCTTTGGGACCTCGAAGAGTTTTTCACCATCATATACATGCTTTTTTTTTACTATTTTCGGGTTAGAAAGTGCCACAGTGTGGTTTTCACTTAAAGACTTAGATATTACTCTTAAGTTTTCAATTTTGTGACTAAGGGGTTCAATCGTTTCCCCATAGTATGCATGTGTTTCTAGCTCAATATCAAACCAAAATTTATGATCTCCACATGGTAGAGTATCCCACAATCCCATGAATTCTAATAGAACCTCATTGTTTTTTAACATGTCTAAGATTGGTGGTCCTTCTTGGTCATAATCAATGAGTTGGGGGTAAAAAATTTTTAGTTCATTGGTTTGGTTACTTGGCTCGAAAGATAGGGTATTGATCATGAAGAGGGAGGAATCCTCAAATAACATGGGTAGGTCAATGATGGGGTCCTCGTTACACACATTGGTTATATCAAAGGTATACTTATCTAAAGGTAAACCTATGGACAACGGTAACTGAGGAGGAGCTTTGACTTTTTGAATCGGGGCACCTTTGCCACATATGGTTATCTTTGGACGGGTACATCCAAGGCTAAGATTCTTCATGTTCTTCTGAGGAATAATGGGTTACAAAAGGCCGTTATCATTTTTCCCAAGATTTTCATTTTTGTTATAGCCTCATCCTTGCATTAACTACAGTCCTTTGTTGTCATTGTGCATGGGAAGATCAGGTACATTCCTTTCATCTTGATACATTAAGCTTGATATATCCATTTTGTCTACCACTTCCTAACTTAGGTCCTTCCATCTTTTGAATCTAGAGGGGTCTACTTTGAAGGTTTGAGATGGTGTGTCAATCGGTTGGGGTTTCCCATGAGATTGAGCAGATTGAGATAACTCTACTATTACAAAGGCACTCTTATTTTATTTTATAGTCCCCACACCCATTATCTTGGATAATGACGTTAATATTAGAGATTTACGGAATGGAAGGTGTCTTTGTCTCAGAAGTGGATGCTATGGTAGATGGGTATATATATGGATATGTGGGTCACTCATCATTCTTTGGGACTTGAGGGATCTTGTAGTACTTGGCTTCTATATTTTTGCAATAATAAAATGGATCGGGATCACCATGGATTGTGACCTCTTGATTTTGATAAGGAAACTTTACACATTGATGGAAGGTGGATGCAATAGCTTGCATTCCATGGATCCATGGGAATCCTAGGAGGATATTGTAAGGTAATTCGAGATCAAGGACTTGGCATGTAGTTTCCATGATTGTTGGCCCTACTTGAATAAGGAGTTGAATGGTGCCTTGAGACACCCGTTCTTGATAATCATATGCCCTGAAAGTAATACCCTTACCTTTTTCAATGACATCTTCGTAGAATCCCAAATTATTTATTGGCTTGAGAGTAAAAATATTCAACCCTGCACCTCCATCCACCAAGACTCGTTTGACTTTATTCTTATGGACTAGGACTTCAAGATGGAGTGGACGGTTATGAGATGGTTGAGTTGGGAAGTCCTTATAAGAAAATGTTAGGAGATGTGGGGTGGTGATATGTCTGAACATATCTTGGAACTGGTCTGTGTCAAAATCCGTGGGGACAGTGGATGCAGTCAATGCTTTTTCTAGGATTTCCCTATATGTAGGTGAGATTTTTAACAATTCCATGATGGAAATTTGTCACGTCTCAACCCTGATGCAGGTTAGTTTTGGTTTTGTGTGGATTTGTTTTATGATTTGATGTGCATGGTAGAATAATAATGAATATTATGGTGTTTTGGTGTGGTGGTATATGAAAAGTGTTTACTTAAATTATGAAAATTTGAATAGTATTGAATGTGTTTTACCTTGAAGATGAAGCAAAATAGAGTTGAAATATTTGAATTTATGTATTATATTGCTTGATTTATATCTTTGCGTGATACTAATTCAATTATTGTTGTGTGCCTAAGTGCACTTGAGTTGCAGGAGATTGAAGATCAAGGGTGTGATTAAGGAGAGGAGATTAGCTTCTTGATAGGACAAAGCAGGATGTTCTCTCGATCACACACATG
>VDFB02356661.1:0-28449 GCA_007258455.2 Sequoia sempervirens | reverse complement strand
TAGATAACGCAAGTAGATTAGAAGATCTACATGTAACTCCATTGCCATTTGCACTAAAAGTATGTTGGGTATTGGACTCCAAAAAAAGTGAAGATTGTGTGGTAGCTGAAAAATCAAAATCAGTTTGCTCTAGATCTACATTCTACAACTTCGTGCTCCCTTCCTTGTACTCATTTAGTCTATGAGTAAGATGGCGCAAGTTGGAATGTAAATAAACTAGCCCTTTTGCCTTACTTGCTGCCAATCAGTTGCATTTCATTGAGTGGACGAAGGAGTTTGTACTCCAATTTGGCTTTGATGAAGATGTACTAGCAACCTATCGAAGCAAAGTGAGAGAGTTACAATTATAAAATTGTAAATCAAACTTTAAATTTGAAATCAATAATTCTATTATTTTGAAAATGATAAGCAATTCAAATTTAGAAAGTGCAACAAAAATTAAGAAACTTAGTTGTGATAGAATTTTGATTGCAAGAGTTTGGAGGTGTGGTGATGTATGACCATTGAGGTACCACCAAGCATGATCCTTCCTATAGTTATTATAGAGAGCAAAAACACTTTGACCACTAGAGGCTACAAACTCAGTGAATTCATTTGTAACTAAATCCTCCATTTAGGATCAAGGAAGATTAGTAATTGCTTTCTTATACCCTTCATCAACTTCTACATCTCTGTATGGTGGCACCCTTGATGGTATGGTAAGAATTTCATCATTGTAAATTTTTTGGAGTTAATGCAAACATAAGATTTAGTAAGGTGGTCATTGTGTTCCACTGCTCAACACAAATAATCTGCACTTCTTTGAAGAAAGTTTCTTTAGGATCTTGCTCTTTTTCGTTGATGATGGATTTTATCTTATCAATCATTTAGTCAATGTCATCATATGCCCCTCCAAAAACATGGCTTATCCATGTTAGTAAAATGCATAGTGGGCTTTGTGAAACTAAGAAGATATTCCACTCGGTCTCACCAAGTGTCATCTAGGATCAACTGCTTTACGTTTGTAGCCCTCTCACTATTGGATTGCTTCCACAGGGACCAACATTGGCTAATTACCATGCTAAAAAGTGGCTCTCGTACCTTCACAAGCCGTCTCAAGACGATTGTGTTGGATGCAAGTCAGGTCTTAGTAACCTATTCAAAAGTTTAAAATAAAAAATTAAAGAACAAAGACAAAAACATACTTGGCTTTAAAAATAAATTAGTAATTTAGTAATTACTAAAGTGAAATGTAAAATTTAAAAATGAAGTGTTTCAATTACCTTCAACAACTCCAATAGTGAGAATGATCTAGAAATGGCTTGTGAAATGTGGTGGTTTGTGATGAACATTTGGATCTCATTAGCCTCAACATAGATTTGTTTGATCACATTTATTTTTTTGCTCAACTTTTGTAGTGTGAGGTTGATTGAGTGGATAGTACAAGGTGTTCAAATTATATATGTGAAAACCGCGTCTCAAACAACATATTTGCCATTCTACTATTCTTTGCATTTTTTGTTACTACTTGGACAACATTTCGAGGACCTACTTCTTGAATGTGTTGTATAAGGATGTTAGTGATAAATTGTGAATCCTTCACTTTCCCTTCACAATCCACGACTTTCAAAAACAGTGCCCCTTTAAGGGACATTACAATCACATTGATTAACAACCAAATTCTTGCATCCTTCCATACATTGGAAATAATAGACACCCTTGTTTGTTGCTATGAATTTCTAATGGAAGCCAATGAATTGTCTATTTTTTTTACCTCCTTTGCTAATAAAGGGGTTGTGCACCTTCTCATAACTTGGCCATATATATCCTTGTGGAGCCTTATTTAGTTTTCTCAACATATTCTATTAATATGGCGATCAAACAACATTGAAGGGCAAAATGTTTGCATAGAGACATCTTGCAACAGTTTGATCTACAATCTCTCTAATGTCATTCTAAAATGTTCTCCCTAATGGCTTTGCCATTCTCTTCACATTAGTAGGTTTTGCTTTGGTCCTACCTAAAAATGGGTGGCTCTCTACTACAACACCAAGGAAGACATTGTGAGATGAGCCCCTATGATCCCCTTCCTCTCCTCAAAGTATGGTTTGCGTTATGGGCAACTCTTGCATTTGCTTCCTCATGTTCTCTAATATATTTTGCTAGTTGATGAGGTGGCACACCTTTACCATCCTTTCTTGGACATGTTTTGATTCCCATATTCGAAATGACATAGAAAAGGGCTTCACCTGGTTGTACGAGCTAGTATACTTGACATTATAGACACTGCACATTCAAAGAAATGTTCGACCACCTTGAATTTGTTTTATCATTTTAACATGCCTCCATGAAGGTGAATTTGGGTCGGTTTTGAAGGCAAGTCGACCAATGAAGCTAGTATTGGCCGCTATTATACTCTCTATAACCAGTTCAAAAAACAATTATTGAATAGTAAATGTCAAATATTTAAATTTATATACTATTTAAAGAAATAAATAGTTAGTGATTATAAGTTTAATTATTAAAATGTTAGTGATTATAAGTTTGATTATTAATTATCAAACTATTAACTTATATAATATTTATTAAATATACAATATTAAATTATTAAGAATTTTAATTAACAATTAAATTATTGACAACATATATAATTATTAATATTTAGTATATATACAATATTAATAATTTATTATTAATTATTAAACTATTGAGTCATTGACAACGTATACTAATAGAATAGTTAATATTAATTTATTAAACATTTACATTTATATATCAAAATTATTATACTTTATATTTTATTTTTATTTTTAAAAGTTTATATTTATTCATAAATATAAATTAAATTGTATATATAATTATATTATTATATTAATGAGTAATATGTTATAAATTGTAATTACTATACACTATTAAAATTTAAAATTATTAAAACATAAATCATAAATTTATATTTTACAATTTAAGCTTTACACTTCTAAATTTCTAATCAATGAAATTTGGATTTTTATTTTATTGATTGTCTATTTATGGGCCAATGGAGTGATGGAGGAATGGTGTTGTTACACTCTTGTTTTGATTCCTTGCTACCCACGTCTTGGTTCAATTGTTAATTACGTCCTTGGATGCTTGCAAATCACGAAAATATTTGACTTTATGTACTTTGCAACTCAATTTATCCAAGACTGCTGAGCTTTAAAGTTTAGATGGTTAAAAAAAAGGTAAACAAAATACGTTTTCTAACAATGGGCTAGGTTTTTCGCATCCAAAAAAGTGCAAAAAAAGGAAAATTGTGCTAGCCTTTCAAATCATGTTGGAATTGTCATGGAATTGTTGTGTTGCTTATGGTTTGTTGAGTTTTAGTGAAAGAGTTCACAAAACATTTCGGCCTCCCAAATCTTGAACCTTTATCCACTTCCATAGGAATTCCAGCTAGTACCTGATTTTGGGACATACCTTGCCTGGAATTGGCAGGGAAAATGGGCCATTCAATAACTTAGGTCCTACTTGATACCGTGGGGATCCATGCTTCCTAGTAGGGTCTATAGCCTTGCCACCAATTTTTTTTTTTTTTGATCGGTAATAATGTTGATTTTATTGATAATAATAAAAGATTACAAAGAAATCTTATGCCATTTTCAATTTAAAACCTCCTTCCCAACACCACTAAGATTCTCTAAATAAGCACCTAACCTTGCCTCCTGACCACATTGCAATTAACTCCATGGGTTACCACCCTTCAAGGGACCAACAAAATCCTCTAACCAAACCTAAGGAAATAAACATTCAAAGAGCAAAATTGGCCGTTCACACAAAAAGGCCATAATCATTGGAGCTTCAAAGTTTCTATTTCCCAAGACCCCTTAGAAAGAGATACCATCAACCCTCACCACCAAAAGGTACTACCATCACCTTCCGCCAAGTCTACACCAAAAAGTGATCAATCCTTGTATTCAAGAACTTCTTTTGGTGCCGTCCTTACTACTGGCCCTCGCTCACCACTTCTTCTCTTGGGATTCAAGCCTTGCATCCTCTGCATCCACGGTTATCAAAGGTCCTTCCTTCTTTGACAAAAAATGCATTTAGAACACCCTCTACCATCACCCATTAAGGATGATCATCTAAGAGGGAGAGATTTCGGAAATCCTCTAACCATTCCTCACCTATGGCTGCAAACGTCAACACCCATTTGGATAGCACATCTGCCTCTTCATTACCCTGCCTCCGAGTATGTGTCACCTTAAAACCTTCAAAGGAAGTTAACAACTCCTGTATAGCATATATATATTTTTGCAAGTGCCATGCTTGTGTTGTGCCTGCCATAATGGCATTCACAATAACGAGGGAGTCACCTTCTAGATGCAAATTTCTAGCTCCCATCTTCTTCCCAAGTTCAACAGCTTGAAGCACTGCCATTGCTTATGCCACGTTGTTGGTCCCTTCCCAAATTCTTTTTGTATCCAACATCAAATGCTGCCATTACCATCCCTAGCCAGACACCCTATCCTTGATGGCCCTGGGTTCCCTTTTGAAGCCCCGTCGAAATTATCTTGGTCCATCCATCCTCCAGCGGTATCCATTTCATTGCTTCACCAGCGTCGGAAGCCAAGTTCATCCAACATAGTCCTTTAATGGGCCGGAGCTTGATCCTTGGCCATTGCACTTGAACATGCTTATCTTGAGCCGTGTATGGTACCTTAGGCTTAAAGTATCTGGAAGCTGCAGCTCCAACAATTTCTTCTATTGAGTGGTTTATTTTGAAGCAAATTCTATCCGACTGTTCTGTCTTTTCCTGGAATAACCTCCTATTCCTCTCCTTCCAAATCTCCCGTACTACTACAAAAGGACAAACATTCCATATACATGAAAGTGTGGATCTTCCATCCCATCGCGGCCAACAATTGAAGTGTTGTTTCAAAGTTTTCGATAGAGGGCCCTGCCAACCTAACTTACCATGCACCATATTCCAGCAATGTGAAGCAATATCACATTGAAGTAGTAGATGATCCACCGATTCCTCGCCTTGCTCACACATAATACAACGTGAAGGCACTAAAAACCCCAGCCTTTTCCTTAGTTCTCCTGTGAGTATTCGACCTCGAAAGGCAAGCCAGGAAAAGGTCCCCGCCTTCAGAAGACACTACTTGCTCCAGAAAAGATGAGAGGGCCAAACTTCATCCTGCCCTCTAGAGTCGAGAAATTGATACCCAAGCTTGACCGAATAACTTCCATTAGAAGATCCACACCACACCACCCTATCCTCACCACCATTTAGAATCACCTTCCTACTAGCAAAAATTTCCTTCATAACAGAAAGTTGATCCACCGTTAGTCCCAATTGACTAACATCCTTCCAAATCCACTCTTCCCCAATAACGCCTTGCTTTCGCTCCAAATATTCCCTAACACGACTACCCCAACGCTGTGTAAAAAGCAACCTCAAATTTAGTACTTGATGATTTTCAGCTAATGTTGGGAAACCTTCTCACGAATCTTCCCTGAATTTTGCCATCCGCCCATCTCCAATCTGCCATGTAATGTGCTCTACAATAACCAGCTGACATGTCACTATGAAATTCCAAATTGCCAACCCTCTAGGGAGGTTTTGAATTGTAAAAATTCAATGATTATCTTCAGAGTCAAGATATTTTGACTTCAGGATCCTGACCCAGAGCTGATTTGGTTTTGAATACATATTCCATACCAATTTCGCACCCATTGCTTTGTTCATAACCTACCAATTTCGTAGGCTTGCTCCCCCTTCATCTTTAGGCCTACAAATCTTCTCCCATGCCAACAATGCGATCTTATCCTATTCACGAGTCCCATTCCAAAAGAACTTCCTCATTTTTTGCCCAATAGTACTAACAACCTTTTACAAAATCCGCAAACACATCATTGAAACAATTGGAATGGTAGAGATCACCGATTTCAACATTAGGATTCACCCTGCCGAAGTCAGCCAATGACTCAGCCAATGACTCTTCCACCCATCCATCCTCTGTAAGCAACAATCAACCAAGTTTTTCCAAAGGGATATTTTACAAGGTTCACTAAAAAGAGGAGTTCCTAGATATTTTCCCAGTAGTAGACTAGGTCTCATCTCCAAAATTTTGCTGATTTCTCTTTGCTTCCTTCTCAGAGTATTAAAGAAAAAAACCTCCGACTTCCTCCAATTCACACATTGTCCTGAGAGCCGACTGTAACGATCAATGATTTGCTTCATTATACGAGTCTCCCTGAGAGTGTCTTCTCCCATTAGAAAGGTATCATCCGCAAACTGAAGGTGAGATATTGGTTCAACCCCTTTGGCAACCTTAATCCCTTTCCACCTTCCATCCACCGTGTATTTTGCAATCAATCCTCCTAAGGCTTCAGCCATTATAATAAAAAGAAAAGGGGATAATGGATCTCCTTGCCTTATTCCTTTCGAGGACTCAAAAAACCCTGAGGGCTTCCATTAACAAGCACCGAGAACCTTGAAGTATTAATACAGCTCCCCACCCAATCAACCCAAGCAACATTAAAACCGAACTTTCTCAACACCTATAGCAAAAACTCTTGGTTAACCTCATCGTAAGCCTTCCGAATGTCCAATTTTACTATTATTCTTTCTATCTTTGCCTTCCCTATTGAATGAATAGCCTCATGCGCTATAATAATGCCTTCAACAATTGATCTTTGTGGACAAAAACCACTTTGTTCTTCTGAAATGACTGACTTTAAGACCAACTTTAACTTATTTGCAATTACCTTCGAAATGACTTATACACTGTATTGCAAAGGGAGATTGGACGTAAGTCATTAAAAGAGATAATTTCATCTTTTTTTGGAATGAGAGCAATCAAAGTATTATTAAAATCTCTCAACACAAACCCACACCTCCGTGATTCTTCTACTACCTCACATAACTCAGAAGCAAAAATGTCCCACAACTGTTGATAAAAACATGCTGGAAACCCATTTGGTCCAAGGGCCTTATCTCGGCCTAACCCAAAGAGAGCCTTTTTTACCTCCAACATAGTTACTAGTTCCAAAAGCAAATTGTTTTGTTCTTCAAATACGCATCTAGGGATCACATGCCACAACTCTTGATCCGCCGCTTGCCCTTGGTCTAAGACAGTATTACGCTTGAAAAAACAAACTGCCTCATTATTAATTTCCTCCATATTCCTTAAAATATTGCCCTGCTGGTCAACAATTGAGAAAATCTTATTGCCCAACCTCCTTGCTGTAATTGAATTGTGGAAATATTTTGTATTGCGATACCCTTCTCTTAGCCATGTTTCTCAAGACTTTTGATGCCAAAAGATCTCCTCCCTTCGCAATACTTTAGCGTAATCCTTATTTAAAAACTTCTCTTGCACAAAGTCTTGATCCATCATCCCTCCCTCAATGACTTTAGAATGAAGATTGCTTAGAGCCTCTTCTAGCTTCAACTTTTCAACAAAGATGTTTTTGAATGTTTCTTGATTCCATCTTTTCAGACATTCTTTTAGAAACTGAAGCTTTTTGAAAAAGATATAAGCCTTATTACTAGTTCTCATCGGAGCAAAATTCCACCAACCACTTACCAAGTCCTTAGAACCTTCCGCTCTAAGCCATATTTTTTCGAATATAAAGGGGCATCTTATCGGTGTTGCATCAACTTGGAAATTAATGCTGATTGGATAATGATCTGAGCCAGTTATCGGAAGAATTTCAGCTTCGTGTATCCAGTTTGCCTCCAACCAACCTCCTGCCAGGAAGAAACGATCCAACTTTTCAGCAATGTGCACAAAACCACTCCTCCTATTCGTCCAAGTAAAATCCCCTTTTCTGAATTTAACCTTGGTTAAGCCATTGATCGTGACAAAATCACTGAAATCCTTTTGGGTCCTACTGCCCCAGCCCAAACCACCTTTCTTATCATCAGGGTGGAGTATAACATTAAAATCTCCTCCCTATAAGCTTAGAGACTCACTTTCCCCATCCAGGAAATTCATGATTTCTTGCCAAAGGGCCTTCTTGCCAACAACACTATTCGGGACATAAACATTTAACATTACAAACATAGATTTTAGGGTTTTAGAGAAGACCCTTAACCCTTGCCAGTTACTCCCTTGTTGGAATACCCAAACCTGTACCTTTGAGTCATCCCACATCACCCCTAATCCACCAGACGCCCCCATGGCCTCTACCATTGCAAACCTCCATCTACTAAAGCTATGCTTAAATACCATACTATCCTCATTTTTGAGCTTGGTTTCCTATAACAAAAGAAGAGTGGGTCGCGTTTGATCAAGGCATCTCTTGATCAACCGCCATTTGTCAGGGGCATTGCAGCCCTTGACATTCCACGATAAGACCTTCATCTTTCCCGGGAAAGGCATAGCCTTTTCATGATCTTAGTTTGCTTTGACCCGTCGCACAACCGGCCATTTCCAACAGTCCTCTTGTTGTTCTTGCACCTCTTCTCTTCTTTTCGCCAACTTTTACACTTGTCGATAAGGCTAAAGACAACCCCAACCTTCTTTTATCCTTAATGCCTATGGACGCATTCAAGCCCAAATCATCTGACATCAAGTCCTCCTTCTCATTTGGAAAACATCCCTCTTCGTCAGTGGAGTGATTCTCTTCCATGCCAACTTCTTCGAAAGAGTTTTCCAGATTCCGTATGGGGGAAATTTGAATGTCCTTGTAGAAAACCTCACCTTCACCCGGTGAGCAATCTCTTCCACTTTTATTGAGAGAGTTGATGTTCCCAGTCCCTTCTTCATCAACTTGCACCCCATTCCCCATAGGGTTTTCTATCATGGATAAATCCATATTCTTATTAGGGTTTTCCATTTGCTCTTTTATAGTCCCTTGAGGATCTCCATTACGGGGTGTCCCATAATCACTGCAAGCCGGAGTGCTTGTTTGTTTTTCTACTGAAAACATGAACTAGCCCCCTCGTGTCTTCATTTTCGCCTCAAACTGTGGGTATTGAAGGCAGCCTGATTCAAACAACAAGTCTATCTCTTTCCTTTGAAAACTGTCTCCAGTTCGAAGACCCAAGGTTCTCGTGGAGTCCACCTCACCTTGATTGTGAATACAACTTCCCGACAACACCCCCATATCCTCCCTCTCTGAAACTTTGCTTAAGTTTAACAACAAATCTATCAATGCATTCTGTGCTAGACCTTTCCCTTTCTCATTTCTTGAACAGTCACCTGCTGCATGACCTACCCCTTTACAAGAAGAACACGATTCCACTAATTCTTCCACTTCTATTGCCTGCCGCCAAATGCCTTCCCTTGTTTTTAACTCCACCATTTCTGGGAGAGGGTGAACTGCTTGCCAGAGGATATAGATACGAGCATACATATTGAGCTCCTTTTGCTCCAGTGCTTCATCAACTTTCACAAAGACACCCAACTTATTGCCTATGCTTTTGAGAGTTTCTAAATCCCAGTACTCGTGGGGAAGATTGTACAAACATAACCATATCGGGATCTCTTCTAGTTTCTCCTTTTTTGGGTCAAAGTTTGGTACCCAATCCTTAATATAGAAACCCTTTCCATCCTTCAGAAATGGTCCACTATTCAAAATCCATTCCTTGTCTCGAGCAGTTTGGCATACTACCAAAAAATACCCATTTGGGAGGGTTTTCAGAACACAATCCTTCCCCCAGTGGACATCGCACTAGTTTCGTGCTTTTGCAAAAGCCGGCCGCGATCCACTCCATTTCATAAAAATGCTTTTTCTTTATAGAGATGGATTGAATCTACCCAATCATTGTTGTCGACTAACATAGATATTACTTTGGAATGAACGCTATTTGGACATACCTTGGTTGCTTGCATAGTGTCATCCTGGGTTTTTGGACGCCAAAATTTCGGCTTAATCCTTTTGAAGACGCTTGGGCTCCCCATTTGCAGAATCGCAAATCCCCTTTTGTTTCTTGGATTTGAAGAGCTCTGATGCGGTACCTCATTTCTAAGTCCAGAGTTGCGCCGCCTAGGGTTTGCCAGAGCTTCCATGCTTGAAACGGTGGTCTCCATGCCCTATTATGCTGGCTCTCTCTATTTCTTCGTCTAAAAGGCCATCGCTCCTGTGAATCACCATAGCCTCGAAACCCTGGTGCTCTGTGAATAGCTCGATCTCTTTGTCGCGCCGCCATTTCCAATACGCTAGTTGGATTACAATATCTAGGTTTGTTGCATGCATGCAACCTAATAAGGCTCCTGCCTTGCCACCAACTTTGCTTTTTAATGTCACATCTCAAATAAAAAACTGAATTTCAAAGGTTCAAATCCTATCATAAACACAAAAATAGAAAAGAAAAATGAAAGTAATCAAATGCAAACCCCAGCAGCTAGCTAAACCACAACAAAAAAAGCTAAATAATATAGCCCTAGAGTATGATGGAAAAGCAAAATGAAATTTTGATAAAAAAGAAAAGAAGTAGGGGCATACCTCTCAAATGCTGCCAAAAATGCTGTCAATGCATCAAGTCGAGAGAGCGAGAAGAGTGAAAATGTGAAAAATGAACCAATTTTTTGCCTTTTTTGCCACGAACTGATATTTTGTGCCAGTTTGTGAGTTTTCACATTGGACTTGCAATTACTTGGTGAATTGTTTTCCAAAAACTCGACGATATTTGATAAATAATTGCCCTCGAGTTTTGGTTTGTGTGACTTGGGAGTAGTTTTGACTTGTCATTTTTTAATCTATGAACATAACTGTCTTTCTTCACTAGTGAAGCCTTTAATCTTGTCTTTTTAGCGTGTTAGTTCTTGCCAAGAAAAAGTGGGAGATGGCAGGCATAACTTTCACTCTTGTGTAATTTAAGGGTTCTCAAGTGTGATTTCCACTTCATTCCTTGGATCTCATCCTCTTTATTCCTTGGGCCTCATCCTCTTTTGTGCTCTGCATGACATGCACTTTTTAATTTTTAGCACACCTATCGTACTTTACCATGTGCTGTAGACCGTTGGCCCTTGTGTTTCCAAGTTTTTTGGTGTAAAATGAATAGAATTGTCAAGAGGTTAGGGTGCTTATTCTGCATCTATCTTGAGCTCAGTATGCAAATCCCATAAGTAATTTATGACTAGTCAATTTTTAAACTTCAATGCCCCTAGTTAGCTCCATGGCCTCATCCATAGATTAGTTTGAGGAGTCTGACTTTGAGCTGAATCATATCCTACGATCTGCCTTTGAGCAACTTCAACAACTTACTATCTTCCAAGCTGTCACGCATGGTAGTAAAGCTTTTGATATTAGATACTTCATTCCATGAAAGAATTGGTTTACTGGAGTTTGGTCATTTAACTGAAATAATATTTATTCCAAGC
Source organism: Sequoia sempervirens (assembly GCA_007258455.2). Lineage (NCBI taxonomy): Eukaryota > Viridiplantae > Streptophyta > Pinopsida > Cupressales > Cupressaceae > Sequoia > Sequoia sempervirens. Next base: position 17,152 of record VDFB02356661.1, on the reverse strand, counting down.
ATTATCTTATTGAGCACCCATTATAAATAGTCGTGGAATAGTTTTCCAACAAATGTTGCTGATTTATGAGTTGATTCCTTCAGCCTCTTTTCTCAAGTAACCATTTGTACCTTCACCCTAGTAGCAAGAATCATTTTTGGATTGTGATTAATCAGTGGTTGGTGGCTAGCCAATTTTCTTTAAATTGCCAATTTATTGACCAAAAAATTGTGACTACATTGTGATTTGTTGGAAAATCATGATTTTTTCGTCAAAAAATTAAGGGTTACTGGGTTTTTCATGATTTCTGCAGTGATTGTTTCTGATTTTCCCAAGCCCCAATCCTAACCCTAGCCCTAACCTTATCTCTGCCTGATTAATTAAAAAATCTGTATCTTTGGGTTTGCTGATTTATATTTGCTACTATGGGTATTGTTTGTACTGTAACTACTGTTCTTGTTATAGATTGAAATATTGTTCTGTCTAACTTGCCTAACTTAAGGTTTATTTTTGGAAGATTGACCTTTGAATGATGGTTGGTGTAATCAAAGCCTAAAGTTGACTGCCCTGCAAAGGACATGCTGCAGCTACTAGATATAAGTGTAGAGCTTAAGCACAGCAATTGTGATGGTTGTTTAGTTGTTGAAGTTGTGCCATTGTGTCTGCATTTTGGAAGTTTCATTGCCAATTTGTAGCTTTGGTCATGATTATGATGTTGGCATTATTCCACTGTGTTCTCCTGAAATATGTACGCTGTTTGGGTGGCTTGAAAGTCGCCACAAAACATTTCATTCAGACATATAAGCGAAATGTGATGTATCTTGGTTGTGTTTATATACATTTTTGAAGATTGGCAATGATATGTTTTGGTTTTCATTTATCTTTCATGATCGGAATATAACATTATTTTATTTTTATAGGAGGATGTATATGAAACTGTCATGCACCCTTTGATTGAAGATTTTGTGGAGGGTAAGAGCTGCTTGCTAGTTGCTATGGGGCCTACAAGTTCAGGAAAGACCCATACGATGTTTGGGAATTTTACAGAACCAGGTCTGATTCCCCGTGCTTTAAAGGAACTTTTGTCTCCTGATAAGGGCAATGACTACAGAATATCCAGGTTTGATAAATCACATACATCATTTTTTTTAGGTCATTGCATGTTATAGATGACTTTCTTGGATGGTAGATCATTTGTTGTCCACATCAATATATTTTGCTTTGTATTGCGTAACCAGTGATGTTTGTTGATCTAATTGCAGGAGTTACTTTATCTCAATGTTTGAGATATATTCTGAACGGGGAAGGGGTGAAAAGATTTTTGATCTGTTTCAATGTGGAGCAGAGTTGAGCATACAACAGTCCAACATTAAGGGGCTGAAAGAAGTGAGGATGGAATTTGTTGTGTTCATTTGATTTGTATGTGAGTGCATTCATTATTATGAGGGATTTGGTTGATTGCTTGGTCCGTGAAAAAAGTTGTGATTAATCTGTAGGTTGAAATTTTAAGTGTGGAAGATGCTGAGTCCCTTCTCACACAAGGCATGGATAAACGCACTACTGCAGCAACCAATGCTAACAGTCAGTCGAGGTATGTTGTTTTCCTAAGCAATCTTTCTTCTTTACAGCAGTAAACATACTACCACCAGCATCATTTTGGTTTCAATTTCAGGAATACATCCCATCAATAGTAGTTTATTGTATTTGATCATGCTTTTGATTCCACAAATAATGAGAGCATTGTTGTTCCTATAGCTGGATGTATTTCGTTGTAATTTTCTGCAAATCCTCTTAGGGATAACATAGTTTCATGAAGTCATAAAATTTGACATTTTATTTTAAGAATAAATGGTGCATTTTTCACTTATGTATTTCTTAAACACATCTTGTTATTTCCTCTTTCTAATTGCTTCATTTTCTGATACCCACATGAATTGAAAGTGAAATTTGTGGATGCAAATAAAATAAAGATCAGTACGTGTTATTGCATGTGGTACGAACTTCACAATTGAAGAAGGTCCATTTTGGTGGTTGGAGTAAGCATTGCTTCATCTATGTATGGAATGAACTTTTGCATTCTTGGATGCAAAATGTCTTTGAGGATTGAACTTTTGGTATCATTAGTCTCATAATTGTAATAAAAAATACAAAATTTAATATCTATGCTCAAGAGAATCTCAGTAGATTGAAAAGACTGGCCAAAAAGCCAAGTACATCTTTGTTCTTAATGAGACAAATCATGCAAAATTGCGTGAGCTGTCTGTCAACATGTGACGATCCTATGGGAAGAAATGCAATGAACCCTCATCATTGGAATTGGAAATGATTAGGTTCAATCCAATTTGTTTAGATCTCTCTCCTGTATGGAGTGTAAAACCACTGTTAATTTTGAAAGTAAAGGTATTACCAATAAATCTTTAAAGCTGTGGCTCCTTTAAAACCAAATACAAGCTGTGATTAGTATATACAGGTACGACACTACCCAATAATAGTTGTAGCATATGTTAATAAATAAAATGAAACAATATCAACTATAGGAACACCATAACATGGTTGGAAAATAGAGCTGGTTCAGCCAGCTAGTAATATTAAATATTATTTGCATAATAACTTCTCACAAAAAAAAATTTGGAAACTCCACAGACACACACAAATATTGAAAAGTTGGAAATCTTCACATCGACTGAAACATATTGAAAATCTGGAACTGCTAAACTCAATGGCAATCCTTGAATGGAATTATTCAAATGAATAGAAGAGTTTTCATCCTTAAATCCATTCTTTGAGCAAACGGTTTTCGTCCTAGGGCAAAAAAGATGAATAATGTTCATTCTCAAGAGAAATGAATAACATGAATTGGTAACCCTCTCCATTTCTCAATAACTCCTTATATAGGTTTTTCAAGGACAAATATTATTATTATTATTTTTTTTCTTTTTCCCTCTGAACTTTATTTTCGAATTTGGACCCCATTCTTAGTGTCATTTTTGATCCTTTTTTTAAAACAACCTTTTTTTATTGATAATAAAACATAAATTGCTTTTTTGAATATAACTTAAAGTTACTTTTTTCAACAGCTTAAGTTAAGTTATTAAAGTATTTCCTTTGCATCACCCCATTAGCCTATGGGAAAATAAATAATAGGCTAAGGGTCTTCATTGGACTTACTCTCGAGAAGGGGACACGATGCCTTTATAGATTGTGGTGGTGGTGGAATGTTGCTGGGATGTTTCCTTGGAGTTTTCACATTCTGGGGAAATCCTTGTCTTGGAAATGGTTAGATTTTTGTGCGGGATACATCCTTGTGGAACACCATACTTATCTATGCTCTATTTTCTTCTACTTTTCTACTCTCTGTCTTTCTGCACCCCAACTTTGCTTCTCGAGGCTTGTTTGGGTAGCTCAATTACCTCCTGCTATTTTCATCTAGGGTTGGATATTTTGTAAAAGCTACTTCTTTATTATCAATATAATTATCATTTTATGGAAAAAGACCATAGGTGGAAAATAATTACTATGCTATAAATAATTTCATTGCAAAAATTTGTTGCAAACAAGCAAGCACTTCTTACAGGATTCCTGCAAACTTGTACTTTATTGTGTAGCGTCCCTTATAAAAATTCTCAAATAACAAAGATAGAAAATGCTGATACTACTATAATGATCCTTTTGAAAAGCACAAATAATACACACAGAAAAATGCTCCAACAACAATTATCTAATTTTTTAATATTTTTTGTAATTGTCTGCTAACAAACATACATTCAAATGGAAGTCTACCAATCTAATTCAACTTGTTGGGTACTCCGAACTTACAAACTCTATACTAATTGATATGTACTGCTTTTGAGAATTTCCATCACCAAGATGATAGTTCATGCCTAAATGGTTCCGTCTCCAAAGCACCCAGCTGCTGTAGCAATATCACAAACATTGAAATGAGAGTTGAATGTTTGCTAATTTTTCAAGGTGCCTTCTCTTTCTACCTTATGCTCTGTTTTATAGACTCAACTCAAAGCGTTCTCAATCATGTGGCATCAGTCCACACTTAACTGAGCAATGTTTCCTCAATTTCAGCACATAATTGAGTAGTTCTTCTCAATCGATTGTAGTGTCTAAACATTCAACTGTCAAAGCCACTCCTTAATCACTGCAGAAATCAATGAGCCTAACTCAAAACTGACCACAAACCCTAATTGGCTGATTGTAATTTTGTCAAACAGTTTAAATGCAACCTTGCAGCTTGCTGATGTAGTGTTTCAGTATGAAGTTGCTTGATAAATGGATGCTAAGATTGATTTAAATACCCCTATAATGCCTACAATCTGATCTTCATACAATATGCAATTCTTTCTGGATTTTTAATGCAAATATATGGAGACACTAGGTATGCAGGTTTAGCTACAGCAAATAGACATTTTTACAAACAATTGGCTTACAAACCTAATCTGATTTCAAGCTTTGTTGCACAATTGTAACATGAATTTGAGAACTACTTATTACTCCTTCAATGTAATAATCTTTCCAATACAATAACAATTTCAACTCAGCCAAGACTCTTGGCAAATTACATATGAATTAATGCAAAGTCTGAAATTAACTGTCACCTACAGCCGTACCATTTATTGTGCAACTAAATGACATCTAAAATGCATGGAATTTAACAAAGGAACCTGGTTTAGGAATCGCCTTGCATTCCCAATGAAGAAGCAATGAATATTCTGGAAGTTGAAGACCATATGCAGCCAATATGAATTTTTGAAGAAGTCGCCCCTGTTCTGATTGGAAATGTGAAATAAAATAATCTACCAACTCCAAGCCTCCAATAACTTCTAACATGATCCACCCTGGAAATGAGGCGCACCAATCTCCAAGAGGAATTGACCTGGTTATGAGCTGGAATGAATTAAAATGCTCCTCCAAAGGCGTCCCTGTTTGCTTCAGACTTGGCTTCAGATTTGCCCAATGTAGATCTGACCTTTCCCTTCAAAGATTGATGCCACAAGACACTATTCTTCAATGCCAGCCAACTCCTATAATCGTAGTCTTCAAAATTGGCCTTAGGCCACAAATTTCTGCCCTAATGAAGTGACTGAAGTATCACCTCCAAGCTGCAATAATTCAGGTGATATTTCACACCCTCAAAATTGCTATCAATGGGAGTTTTCGTTCCCAAAGACAACTGATTATCTGCAGACCACTTGGCTCCACAAATACTCAAGAAGAATCCCAATCATCAATTCATCAAATCTGGATGCCTCAATAGTGAGACCTCAAGGTCTATTTATGCTTTTTCCTCTAGAGGTCGGCCTCAATAAAATAATATTATCTTTTTGACTTCTAGAAGATTCCAATATATTTTAATTTTTGCACTTTATAAAATATTAAAATATTATATTATTAATAAAGTGCATCTCAACATCAAATTATAAAATAAGGTTTCCATAAATACAAATAATAATGATATATGATGGAAAACCTCACTCCAATGAAAAATTGAGCCAAGTAATCACCCAATGACTGCCAGATGACTCTCTCACCATGCCTCATTAGCCTACGAGAGTCGTTAATAGGATAATCTTGCTGATATGTCATGGTCAACTAGAAGGGGACATTACAATCCGCCCTCCCTGAAATTGCTTGTCCCCAAGCAATCTCAGCAACAAGTACAACTCATCTCCACCTAGATCCCAAGTGAAAATCTGTGTAATGTCCCAAACATCACCAAGCAACCCTTGAAGCACAAACACATCTTGTTGAATCAACTCAACCTCAAAACTATGATGATAAATCTGATGCACCCATACCATTGGAAAACCACCACCCATTGCTTCCCATTGTGCCACTCTGATACCTCCCATCTCCAAAAGGCAGCAAGTCACCAAGTCTTGAATCAAATGATAATCATCATGAGAGAACCAAGTAGAAGATCTACCAAACTCGGAGTCACCATCTGAGAGTGGAAGTAAGTCTCCAACCAACAAGAAGATAGCTTCCCTATCATATGTCATAGGTAACCCGAACAATTTTTGAGTGGTTGATCCACTAAGAGTTTCAACACCAACAACATCATCCTCCACAAAAGAGTGATCAACCTCCACACAAAATGCATCCTTCCCTTGAGCAAGGAGTCTTCTAATGTTATCTACTCCTTTTTGTCTTTCCATGTTGAGGAGATTGACTTTATCCTTCACTTCTTGAAGGTGTTGTCTTGCATTTGCAGCCACTAACCTAGCCTCCTTGGCCTTCCTCATCCACTCTTCATTCATCATTTCAGACCGTCTAATCTCTTCAATGCCAAAGTACTCAAAATCAGTCCTCTTGATATCTTCATGTCCTCCAATGGGTGTAAGGCTTCTATCAAAAGTTGATATCATATCACTTTCTTGTTCATGATCACAAGCTTCTTCTTCATAAGAATGGTAATGCACTGGGTTGTTGTCCTCAAACCAATCTGTTATGACATCATGCCATTGTAGAATGCCTTCTTCAGCATGTGAAGAAAAAACACTAGTGGCTGCTCCACTAGGTAAAGGATCAAATTCCATATCCTCCCTTATATATTGTTCCTCCAATAGACTTCCATATGAATCAACATTCATTGAACTACAATCTGATTATTTATCATGATAAGAAGAAGCAATGTTAAACTCACCTATTGAAGCATCACAAAAAACCATATCTTCATGTGGATGCTCTAATAAAACTGATTGGTCTTCAAACACTTCTTGCTCTTCTTCATCCTTGTAGTCCTCCTAAAGTATCGTGTGCCCAACATCTTCCTCCAAGCTGGTCTAATTTTTGTCCTCCCTAGATTCAACTGTATGCTAGTCACCAACAGCTGCAAACTCCTTGTAGAGGTTTCTAGATACCTCACTTGGAGAGACCTCTTATTCTTCCACCTTTTCATTTTGTGTTGTAGACTTCTTAGAAATGGAAGTCATATACCTTGCAATTTTGTCTATGGTTGCAGGTGAGAGCAATTCGGCCATCTTTCTTTGACTTTGTATAAGCTTCTCCAATTCTCCCATCATGGCATTTAACTACTTCCAAGGAATAGCCATAATGTCTTCTTCACCCAACAGGATGGTGGGGCCTCGATACCATTGTAATGAGCCTAACTCAAAACTGACCACATTGCCTAATTGGCTGATTGTAATTTTGTCAGCTTTAAATGCAACCTTGCAGCTTGCTGATGTAGTGTTTCAGATGAAGTTGCTTGATAAAATGGATGCTAAGATTGATTTAAATACCCCTATAATGCCACAATCTGATCTACTAATATGCAATTCTTTTGGATTTTTATGCAAATATATGAGACACTCGGTATGCAAAATTTAGCTACAACAAAAAGACATTTTTACAAACAATTGGCTTACAAACCCTAATCTGATTTCAAGCTTTTGATTGCAACAAGAATTTGAGAACTACTTATTACTCCTTCAATGTAATAATCTTTCCAATACAATAACAATTTCAACTCAGCCAAGACTCTTGGCAAATTACATATGAATTAATGCAAAGTCTGAAATTAACAGTCACCTACAGCCGTACCATTTATTGTGCAACTAAATGACATCTAAAATGCATGGAATTTGACAATGGAACCTGGTTTAGGAGTCGCCTTGCATTCCCAATGAAGAAGCAATGAAAATTCTGGAAGATGATGACCATATGCAGCCCATACGAATTTCTAAAGAAGTCGTCCCTATTCTGATTTGGAAATGTGAAATAAAATAATCTGCTAACCCTCCAAGCCTCCAATAACTTCTAACATGATCAACATAACCCTAGAAATGAGGCGCACTAATCTCCAAGAGGAATCGACCTGGTTATGAGCTGGGATGAATTAAAATGCTCCTCCAAAGGCGTCCCTGTTTGCTTCAGACTTGGCTTTAGATTTTCCCAATGTAGATCTGACCTTTCCCTTCAAAGATTCGATGCCACAAAACACTATTCTTCAATGCTAGCTAACTCCTATAATTGTAGTCTTCAAAATTGGCCTTAGGCCACAAATTTCTGCCCTAATGAAGTGACTGAAATATCACCTCCAATCTGCAATAATTCAGGTGATATTTCACACCCTCAAAATTGCTATCAATGGGAGTTTTCGTTCCCAAAGACAATCTGATTATCTGCAGATCACTTGGCTCCACAAATACTCAAGAAGAATTCACCAATCAACAATTCATCAAATCTGGATGCTCAAATGGTGAGACCTCAAGGTCTATTTATGCATTTCCTCTAGAGGTCGGCCTCAATAAAATAATATTATCCTTTGACTTCTAGAAGATTCCAGTATATTTTAATCTTTTTGCACTTTATGAAATATTAAAATATTATATTATTAATAAAGTGCATCTCAACATCAAATTATAAAATAAGGTTTCCATAAATAGAAATAATGATGAAATATAATGGAAAACCTTACTCCAATCAAAAACTGAGCCAAGTAATCACCAAGTGACTGCAAAATGACTCTCTCACCATGCCTCATTAGCCTACGAGAGCCGTTAATAGGCTAATCCTGCTGATATGTCGATGTCAACTAGAAGGGGACATTACAAAAATCAAACAGTTCTGTGACCATCTTATCCCAGTCCACTGCAGATCTAACAATCTTACCACATACCCATCTTATTTCGGTCCTAACTCTCTAACAGAAGCTACAAACACATCCATCTTATTTTGGTCCTAACTATCTAACAGAAACTATAAACACACCCATCTATGCTAATTCTACACTGATAGACCAATTTGTCGAAATGGGGACATTACATATTGGTTGCTGATGCAATAGATATAGACTGTCGAGATGATTGTATAGTTTCCATTTTCAATGCAATTCTCAGTGTACTATACATATGATAGTCTATTTAGATATATTAGAGGATTCTGATCTTCTTCATATTGCACTGTAATGATCAATCATTATTAAATTTTTCTACTCAAATGTTGAATTCAAGATTTACTTGATTTTTATACTTGAATGATTGGTTCAAGTTTTGAAAACAGTAGCTAGACTAAACATGTAACAAAGAAAACATTATTGTTTCTAAAAAATTAAAGAAATTCGCTACCATATTTGCATTAGTAACATTATGGGGGAACATGTGGTTACATTGGAGGTTCTAATGACATTTTTGGTAATATTTGAAGCATTCAAACAGATATTAGACATTTCCTTGAGAATTGGTGGACAAATACAAATTATTTCGAGGCAATTTGCTACTTATGTGAATCATTGCAGGATTTGTCTGAAATGTCAGTCCTATCATTACTTGATTCTTCCTTATGAATGTTTTAACCAGCAGTAGCTAGGAAACTACTAATGAGAATAATACTTCGCTATATTCAATTTTTGAGTTTCCACATATTTCTGTAATTTTCATTGGCATCACTTTATATGTTAATTGTATATGAACTTTTCCTTTAGGGTGTACTTTATAAATACTTAGTGACTTGGTTATATTCAACTTGTGTGCCCTTTACCATTCTATATTTATAATTAAAATGTTGTTCATTATGTGCAATTTACCATCCTATTGTGCAATCAAAATTTGTCTCCCATGCATGTAATTTTTTTTCTTTGTTTTATATTCACTTTTTGCAAGTGCATTTCTATTCTTAAAATGTTAACTTATTAGTGATACTGGGTGGATACTGTTGGCTGAAAGGACAAGCAGCTTTGATTTTTTGTTTGATTGAATCTATGAGAAGAAATGGATTTGGAAATCACAATGCAATTTCTTAAATGGCACATCTACTTGGATGCATCATGCAACAATGTTTTCACATTGCTTTCATGTTGGGAGTAAACTGCATTGCATTAATTGTAGCACTCTTTGCATCTTATTATTTGCTTTCTGAAAAGATGGACTTTTCTCTGTTTAAATGCTCTGTAATGGTCAAGTTTTGTGATGTTCATAAGCTTGTGTATGCCAACAGCCGATCACAATGTATCATCAATTTTCGAAGTAGCTCCAAAGTGGTTGATGAACAGAGGAATGAATGCAAGCTGGGTGAGGCGGTGTTGACAATTGTTGACCTTGCTGGGGCGGAAAAAGAAAAGAAAACTGGAAATCAGGTTCTTGCTAAATAATTTTTGTTTGTTCTTGGCTTTATCTTTGCTCTTTAATAATCTTGTGTGTCTCTGTTAAAAACAGATCTCTTATGTTCAAGAATTCTGCTATTATTTTTCTGGCTTTTAAGTGCTGGAATGTGTTGGTGCTCTGAAATTTTTGTTTGATTGGTTTAGTTGCTTTTAATCATATAAAATGTAAGAAAGCAACTTGCTCACCAATATTTGTGGCAACTTGTTTTGTTGCTATATGTTTTAGTGACATTTATAGCTCTTACAGTATAAGCATTGCATATAGTACATTTTGTCAATTTCATTGTTCTTTTAACTGGACTTCATAGTTCCAAGGAAGGCAATTGATATTTAATATCAGATATTTTAAGGACTGACTATCTATATGGCTGGTAGCTAGCTTCTGTAAAATATCTGTGAGTCCTTTTTGTGATTGATATGTAAAAATAGCTCGAGACGAAGAGCAAACCTGTATCTAGAGTTGTTTGTGAAATCTCTATTATTCAAGCAATCAGTTATGCCAAAGAAAGTTAAATATTCAATATTTTAACGTTTATTTTCATATGTTGGAAGCTAATGCCATGGTTCGTTCATACAGGGTATTAGGTTCAATGAAAGCAACTTCATCAACAACACATCAATGGTTTTTGGCCTATGCCTACGAGTAGGTTCTACTTTCAGAGACAGTTTTTTCTTCTTCTTTTGTATATTGCTTTAGTTGTGATGAAGATGATTTTGGGAATCAATATGCTTTGATTTTTGAGTTTCCTGCTTTTAACCATTTTTTGTTTTTGTTCCAAAATATAGTTTCACTGTTTAGTTGGGTCCATGCAATTATTGTGCAATGAACTGTAAAATAGAATTTTATTTTTAATATGTTAACCTTGTTACTCTCAGGCATTACTCGAGCATCAGAAAAATCCAAAAAGAGTATTAGAAAAGCATTATCACAATTCTTTGGTAAGTGAAGTTGCCTGACTAGTTTTAGCATTAAAAAGCTTTCAACTATCGTGATTATACCTAATTAGCTATAGTATAAAGTTACTGGAGTTTTAACTTGTAGTCTAGCCTTATTTTTGCACCATATTTTGGCACACGGTAACAATTAATGGATTGTAGTTTTCTGTTTGTTTCTTAAGGATGTTGTAGTTGTGTGGTCTGTCTGTGGCTGTTTGTGAAATGCTCACTTATATCTCTTTACATATATTTTTGCAGCTAACAAGATACTTGAAAGATTATTTAGAAGCCAAAGGTCGAATGGTCATGGTATGTCCCTTGGTTTGTCTGTTTTTTGTAATGAATATGCTTTTGTATTGCAAAGTTTTATGGCAATAGGGCATCTTCATACAAGTGGCAATTCCTTGTATATGTTTTATGATAAGATTTATGTTAAGGCTACTGCTTTATTCTTAAGTAGAGCAAATTTCTTCTGTAGCTAAATAGATAATTGCTTTCTGAAGAAAAGGTACACAAATCAATTAGACACAAAACATCTTTCAAAACATTTTAGAATTTAGATTCCTTGAAAAGATATTGATTTCTATGTTTCTATTCTGAAAGGATTGAAGTTTTCAACGCTTTTAGGAGGTAGTAGGTAAGCCTCATCATATTTTTGGGGCTTGAGAAAATAGGGTAAGCATATTTGTTTTGATTTTTGTCTCTATGTACATGTTTCTTAAGGAGATTTCTGAAGATGCCCTCTAATACATCTTAGGGATCAAGGAACAAATCTCTTGATTGTTATGGATTAACAATAAACTATGCGGCTTGAATGAGAGTGGAGGCTGAACAAATGTTGTAATTTGTGCTTTATGTAATAATATTTGTTGATTTAGAAGCACCATTTGTGCAAACTAATATTTAGGCTATATTGGTAAGGATGAGAAATCGACTACTTGATATTGAAGATCATTATTTTTAACTATCAACGTATGCTTCTGAACAATTGAGATCTCTACATTTAAGTGTTGAAAAAACGAATGCACAAAGTTTGGAAGAACAAGATGGCACACATTTCAATCTGCATATGGTTGTATTTATTATTGAATTGGGAAGTAATATTGGTTGTTGCAACTTACATTCTAAGTTGTGTTTTGGACAAATAATGTGATGTTATTACATTGTTAACACAAGCACTAAATGATGCTTGTGTACAAAGTGTAGTGTATCATTATGTCTAGTTGGCTAAGATTATATTAATGACTAGACTAGGGACAACTTAAAGTTGTTCCAAAATTTGATAGAAATAATAGTTCCAAGAGAAGTTTAGTCATTAGATCAATACATTGTTTTTGAGAAGTGTAGTAGTGGGGAGAAATATTATCAATGCTAACCAATTATTGAATTCAGTGATGATGAACCTCATTGTACTTGGTGCAAGTATGTCAAACTAGGTTCTTCGTTAACTTCAAAATTTTCTAATTGTTATAGAAAATTGGAGTTAGTGTAATTTGAGAATGTTGCATGACTCAAAACTCATTGTATCTATATACTTCATAAATGGAATTGAATTTTGCTTTGTATTATGATTTGATGGAACATGAAGCTACAAATTGTTGAAGCTTACCTTGCCATGAAACAACTCTTGAGCCCAAAGAGAAAATATAACTAATAAATGATTGTAGAGTATCAATGCAACCGATTCAATCATAGTTTGTATATCTTGTCAAACTGAAATCATTTCCCCTCTAATGGACAATGCCAAATTTGACATCTTACAACATAGATTTTATTGCCTAACAATTACCAAGCTTCAATTGGGTTAAAAAATGAGAGAGAGAACTCACAATAATCAACTATTTGGTCTTGTAGATGTAAGATATATCAGATCTAAGATATATCAATAATCAAACTTCCCACCAATTGTTTGTAGAATGACCTAATTGATTAGTGATGTATCATCATAGGCTAACAAATTCATCCTGACTTCTATAGGTGTAGTGAATTGATTAGAGTCAGCTGTTCAAAACTGTGATAAAAAAATTGTTCTATACTTGACTTGAGTCATAGAAACAGCTGTTCAAAACTGTCACAAAAAAAATGTTATATACTTGACTTGAGCCATACAAACAAAATGGTCATGATGCCAAAAATCTACATCTAAGGAATATTTGAGGAGTCTTGGAACACTAATTTCAAAGTTATAATATAGACGAAAAAAAACATATTGTCATCACTAGTGCTTTAAAGATGAAGATTTGGAGCCTGCTAAAATATCAAAGATGTCAATTAATTTTTATATGCAAAGCTCATGGAGCCTGCTTAAGCTTGTAAGGAGACTTAAGAAGTTGACAAATTAGATGATCACTACCAAGTACCTAAAGTCTTTCAAGCTGCACCATATAGACCGCCTCATCCAAATCTGTAATGTCCCCATTTTCGTGAGCATCAACTTTAAGAGGATTTAGCCTATTCTTGACTCTCGTAGGCTAAGGAGCTTGGTTAGAGGGTCTACTTCGGGCAGTGGTTGGTTTCCATCTTTCCTGGATTTAGTTGATTTGGAGAAATAAGGAGTTTTGTTGAGTTAATTATTATTAAAGGTAACTGTAATAATAATAATTATTTTATATTTGCACTTTATATTATAAAGTGATATTTTAATATTTGTAAAGTGCAAATAATGATATATTATTTTAAAAGATTATTCAAGAAGCTTCTAGAAGGAGGCCGACCTCTTGGTGAAAAAAAGAATAAATAGGTGAGGCTAGCCATTGTTTCATCATCTAGGAATTGATGCTTGTTTGATGTGATTATTTGGTGGAGAAGCCAGCTAGGGTTTCAGCCATTGGAGGACTTTTGGGGACGAAAACCCTCATTGTTTACGCAATTTTGAGGTTGTGAGATACCAGCTGAATTATTGCTGATTGTGGGCTTTACTTCAGAAGTCCAATCTTGTGCTTCATTGTGGAAATTATTTGAGTACAATAGCTGATGTATTATTGTACTTATTTTGAGTAAAGTATTTGACTTGCAACAGCTGATGTATTGTTGCATTTGATGGAGAAGTTACTTCAGCAGCTGATGTATTGCTGAGATTGATTATTTTATTGAGCAAATTTGTGGAGATTCAATTTGGAGAATAATTGCTGACTGTGATTTATCATTTCATCATCTTAAGGAGTGATATTTTGTAAAGTTTCAGTTGCATTTTCAGACCTTCATAATCTGCTGTCATGGAGGTTGATCAGCCTATGTGAGTCTCATGTTTTTGCTCATATCTTTCGATTGAGGAGGCCAATCATTCTGGGTATTGTTGTATTCAATTCCTATCGTCAAGACAATCGTTTTAAGGGCAAATTGGAGGGCGTTTGGTGCTGCAATTAATTATCTAAACTTTTGCCAGGCAAGAACAGGGGCAGCAGCTTGAGCATTTCGATTTGAGCTTGGAAGGTGCCTATCACATTGGATTTTTATTGTTTCTTCATCAACAACATTGGGCGCCATCATTACCAGGTTCTTCTTGCATTTACTAAGTAGTTTGCATTGTCATCATAGGCATTTTAGTTGCTGTTGTAAGTGAATACTCAGAAAATCAGATTTGGCACTATTGTCAATCAATTGTAAGCCAAGAGTCTTGGCCAATTCATAGCATCATTGTATTAGACATTTTATTGCAAAGAAGGAGATACAAGTTGCTGATCAAATACTATTGTAATTGAGCTTGTTTATATTATTCATGATCAGCTTATTAGTTTGCATGCCAATTGTTTGACAAAATGTCAATTGGCTGTAAGGTTCTCTTTTGGCATAAATAATGTTATAATATTGCATACCAAGTGTTTGTATTAATGCTACTTGGTTGTAAGTGCATAAATGCCATCTTAGGTTGCATCCAAAATGTTTGTCATAATTTCTAGTTGCTGTAGTTGCATATTGCAAGTAGTTTCAGTCATCTTTATGCACCAAAAAGTGCATTAAAACAATTGCATTTCTATCTTAGAGACATTCATAGTTGTCATTGGCAATCATTGATACCATTGGAAACATTTAAAGAAACATCATTGGTGACAAGAAAGCCAAAACAAATCAATTAGAAGTTCTTATCAGCCTATATCAGCTTGCACACCAACTATTTCACAAAATTCTCAAGGCAGCAAAAGAAGAGTTTTTGAGTCAGCTTGGGCTAGGCTCATTACAAAATCCCTACTCAAGAAGGCGTTTTTTGAGTCCATTTGATAAAATGGGCCTCTTTTAGGACTATATTGCATCATAGTTATTGGTAAATTTTATCATAAATATTCAAGTGTGAGTTTGAACATGTGTGTCAAGCTGTTGTACCCATGTGAAGTTTACCTATTGTGTCAAATTTAAAGCTAATGTCTATTGTTTTCCCAAGTGCAAGTCATTTTTGAGGCCTTGTTTAGTTTGTTTTGTCTTGTAATCCTTTGTTCTTCTCTAATCTTTGTAGGATGTTGGAATAGAGACTTTTGAAGACATTTGTCATGGTAGAGGAAAGAAGTTCTTGATTGAAGAAGTTTTTTAAGGTTGAGACAATGGAGGCTAAATACATGGGTGGCGAAATTACAAAGCATTTAGAGATGCACGTCTGATATAGATAGACACAATTGAAAGAGTGATTTGATTTGACCTCCACCTGATTGTGAGGTGCGCTTGCGAATTCGAGGTTCAATGTACAGGCAGGCACATAGATGTCAGATGTGCACTTAAGCGTTGAAGGATGTTTTCAAATGCAAAATTAACTAAGTGCATTTAACAATTGTGTTCCTACATACTAGGTGTGCACTAGACAATGGAGAAAGGCAAATGTTTAAAGATGGAGTAGAGCACAATATGGAGATGTGCACCAAGAGGTTTGGGGCATGCTTGAGAGAAGAGCAATCAAATGAAAGTTTCAAAGAGACAATGCTCAATATACATTGGTGTGCGCTTGACTCAATGGCACACACTTCATAAGGCGATTCAAAATATAATCACAAAACTTCTTGGCACTTGCAAGTAACTTGTGCCAAGGTGCGTGGCAATATATGCATGCACCATTTTGCATACCCTTCTGAGGTGTAAGATTAATGAAGACCTTTAGCCTATTCCCTTCATTTTCACCATGGGCTAATGGGTTGCTAAAAGTGAAATAATGAAATGATAAAATTTAAATTGTCAAAAAGTAACTTTACATTATATATATATTTTTTTAGACTGGAGGAATTGGGTAACCCCTCCTATAAACTGTAGTGCGCTTGGTAAACTTTTTTCACGTGATTGGTGGTGCTAGCGTGACATGCCCTACGATACCACGGGGATGGGGGGGATACTAGACATCATGACCTCTTGCTTGCAACATGATGCTTCAGCCAATTGAGCTAGCCCCCCTGGCCCAACTTTACATTATATTTTGAAAAGGATGATTTATATTTATTTATTTTAAAAGGTTGTTATAAGTGGTTAAAATAATAAAAAGTGTTGCTAGGACCAAGGTCCTAAAAGTGAGTATTTAAAAACACACTTTTTATAATTTTATGAATTTGAGGGAAAATATTGAAAAAAGAATATAAATTATATTATATTCCTTCAAAAAGTTATATAAGGAGGATTGGACACAAAAGGGGTTTTCTTACTCATTTAATCAATTTCTTTTTCTAGAAAACGAATGTGAGTTTTTCTTTTGTCTGAGGATGAAAACCCTTTCGCAAGATGGTTTTTGG
The DNA here is from genome assembly GCA_007258455.2 of Sequoia sempervirens. Taxonomy (NCBI): domain Eukaryota; kingdom Viridiplantae; phylum Streptophyta; class Pinopsida; order Cupressales; family Cupressaceae; genus Sequoia; species Sequoia sempervirens. Next base: position 421 of record VDFB02356661.1, on the reverse strand, counting down.
GATGAAAACCCTCCTGACTATTTTACTGATTTCATCTAGAGGCGACTAGAGTGTTGAATGCTTGCAGTTTTAGAGCTTAAATTTGTGGAGTTATTTGTGCTGATTAAATACATATTCATTCCCAGATTATTGCAATTGAAGGTAATATCCAAATTGCTTGTTTATTAATTATTTTATTAAAAACATATTGGAAGTATTGCTTTTAATGTAGGCTGTACTAGTATTGATGGAAATTGCAGCAATTATAAAATATTTTGAGCAGGCTTACTATCTTAATTTGGCTGTACAATCTTTGAAGGACATATTTAAGCCAATCATACCAGCTTGAATTGTTTGAGGTGTTTCCTATCCCCGCCGTATTCTTTTGGGATTGATATGCAACAGCAGGTGATATTTATAAGGGGCTGTACCATTCCAAATG
>VDFB02356659.1:0-36055 GCA_007258455.2 Sequoia sempervirens | reverse complement strand
GCACCAACGACGCTACCGTCAACATTACTGCGCTTAAAACAAACCACGACACCCCTCCACTGCTCAGCTGAGACACCAGATCCTCACCGCTTGCTAACTCCACTGCAACCGCCGACACGAACCCCACCATTGCCAGCCTGCCATTAATGGTCTCTGGCGCAGGCCCTGAGAATGCGAACACGTCACCAAACTTCGTGCTAACCTGGACAAACCCAATAATGTATGGATTACAAAAGTCCACGTCATATGTCTTTTTTACACCGAGGAATTCGGGCATCTGAGAAAGATACTTGCCTTTTTTGGAGGGACTGGAGCCGCGAAGCTTCTGGTTGGAGTTGGTGTGGGCGTTGCCGAAGTAGAAGGAGGAGTAGTGTCGCTTATTGGGGACGCCTCTTTCGGCTCCGAATCCGCCTGCAAAGATAAACAGATTGTTAAGAATTTACACTACAATTAGTAGGCAGTGAGCAGGAATCATAAAATTAGTAGGAAGAAATAGCAAACCTCTGCCATGCACTTGACTCGGAGGCTTTTCAGTGGCATTCTGTGAATGTGACCCATAGAACTTCTTTGGGTTGCTCCGCAGTTGGGCAGTGCAGCAGATTTCAACATCATTGAAGCCATGGCTGCCATTAACGAGACTCTTGAGGAGTTCTCAGAGTATTCCAATATCGCTGAGAATGTATTGCTGAACGTCTTCGACTTAGATGCTCACATTCTGTTTGTTTGGAGTTCTCAGAGTATTAACCAAGGATGGCATGTTTTGGGGTTATTGTTTACGGTGAGAATTGGTCCGTGTCGAGGAAGCAATTTGGGTGGGTAAAAAGAGGAAGACGTGGTTAATTCATAACCCACACATGTGTCAGCTTGAATATGGAGCGAGCGGAGAAATGCAACATTTCAAAATGAACATTTTCGCATATTCTGGAATGCTCCACTAAATCAATCTTGTGCTGTATTAATCATGACTCACATTGAAAGTCGTCGTCGTTTGGTCTTTGATCCAGCAAAACCACATGCTACATTCATTAAATGTGTTCTCTATACTAATCAAGTAATACAAGCAATGAAAACAGAGTAACTTTAAAAACTGAAATATTAAATATCAAATTAAAAAAATAAATATGGTGGTTAATTCTACCTAATTTTAGAAAGATGAGTGTTGAATGGTTGTAGGAAAATTCACCACCAGCAATTCATTGTCATGGATAATTCATCGCATATACAATTAGAAATTTTGATTTATGATAATAAAAATGAAAATATTTTTCAATATATTTTATTTTATTCTAGTAAACCAATTATACAACAATATCAGTCATCTCTATTATTAATGTGGTGGAAATTATTCTTTTGCAAAAAAAATCTCGATGTCTTTGAATTATATATTAAAAAATGCTAATGCGATGAATTATCCGAGGTAGTGAATTGTTAGTGGTGAATTTTCCATGAGATGAATTTGTCATAGCAGTGAATTTTCCAGGGGTGAATTGTTGGCAGTGATTTTTCCTGCACTGTAGAATATGTTTATTGATGTATTGAAATTTGAGTATCTCAAGATTCAAAGTGATGTATATATATTTGTACTTTATTTTGAGATTTGAAAAGTCAATTTAGTTGCATTAACAAGCTAGGGTCATTTTCATGTGCGTGGATCTAACCTCTATCCACAAAATTGATCTAGTTGACTATGTGTGCTTTGTTCTTGATTTGTTGAAATCACTCTTCTTGCATTGGTATCTAGGGTATTGGTATTTATAAATACCCCTAGAAGACTACTAGATCATCAGGGGACAAGTTATCCTAAGTTAATTGCTATAATGGAATAGTTTTATAGTTGTTCCAATGACAAAAGGCATCACTCTTCACGTATGCAAATGTCCTAGAGTGATTTAGTAGATATTGAATCTTTTCAAGTACTTCAGTTGAAGTGTTCCTATAATGATATCCATATGATTGTTAGAGTAATAAATTGATGATGAGATAGAATCATTTATGAAAATGAATGGAAGTGATCACCTTTAAGTACAAAGACATAATAATAAATCATGTAAACATGTATTTAGTCAAATTTTGAAAAGAAACAAATGGGCTTGAGTCAACTAAAACTTCAGTTTCATTTTTAAATTTTAGGGGTCAAATATGTGGGTACAAGATTGGTTGTGTGCATACAAAAAAGACATGATATGGGAATGGTAAAATTAAAGTGGAAAACAAACATTTGGGAATGGGTCCATGGGTAGAAGTAACAAATGTATGATTAGAATGACTATATATATATATTCAATTCAACACATGAACATAAGAAGATACTTCAATATATTAGTATATCAATTACAACTCACTACAATGATCTAGAATGATATACAAGATTACCACATCTATCAATTTATCCAATATTATTATCTTTCTTACAAAATCCTTTGAAGTGCAAATGCAATCTCTGAATGAGAATTCCCCTAGGGACCAAAGGGGTTTTTTCCTCTGATCCTAGTGAACACTGGGTTTTCATCCAATGAACATAACTCCTATGGGTGTTCATCCACAAAAGGAATTAGAACACAAATGTCTCAAAATATAGAAAATGATAGAATAATTCAATGTCTTTACATGAATTGGTTTCCCTACATTTATATGAGCTAACATTCCTCTTTGAGGAATAGGTTGTCCTTGAGCCCAATGGGTGCTAAAGCCAAAATTTGAATTCCCAACACACTACAATAGGTCAGCCTTAAGGCTAATGTAGATTCCTTTGGAATAAGTGTGCCTTCTTGTGGACCTATCCACATGCTTCCCCTACTCATTTGAGCTTCCTGAAACTTTGTCGTTACTTCCACATGATCTTGCATTGTCTTCATGCTCCAAGCCAGTAGAGGTGGGTGCCCATTGACTAGCACAATCACCTTCTGTTAGCGATTTATTTTCAATGCCCACTCCTCCCTTCTTGAGTTTTAGATATGATGTGAAAGTTCCATCATAGGTGTTATGTTCCAAACCGCACACATGAACATGCTCCTACAGAGGAATGTAGAGGGATTCCCAGAATCAACTCTATCCCAACATAGTGAGCTTCAACTGGTGAACTTCTAATAGCAATATCTTCTCATAGATGATCCTTTTCCCACGAGCTCTAGATATGTTGTGGGTCCTTAATTATAGATGCTACATCCCAAACTATAGAATGAGATGAGCTATTGCAAAGGAATACAGTAGAATTCCTTAATTCCACTCTACAATTTTCTCTCTAGAAAAAAAGGACATGACAACAAGGGCATGGAGAATCACTTGACTTTATGTTGGCCCTAAATATTTCTTTTCCATATCTTGGATTCCTATAATGATTTTGTGCTTCTACATGTGTGGCTGGTTCATGTTGATTCAATGAGTTTAAAATATGCATTGGTATTGCTAAGGCCCTTAAATCATCATCCTTAATTTCTAGTGAACTCGGGGAACCCTGTTATGTATTGTCCTCTTCTCTACTTTGGTTCTATTAGTTGCCTATCATTGATATCTGATTTTATATTTCATTCAACTAGCCCCCTTTGATCAATTTATATTGGGGGTTGTTCTTTGCAGGCCTCATGTCTTGGTTTGGTGTCTAAATTATAGAAAATAGAAATTTTCTAAGTATAGCCTGGGTATTTGAGCCAATTTATAAACTTAGGCAATATTTTAAACTTCCCTCTACTAGCATACCTCTTCCTCTAAGTCCATAATCCCTTGTTTACCTTTATTTTAGGTTTTCTATACTTTTGTTCCTTTGGTTCCTTTTTCTTCATCCCTTAAAACCTATTTCTGCATTTCCTCATCTATTGGTATTTTCCTTGTTAGCATCCCTTTTCCTTTGATTTATATAATACATAAATCCCTAATTCTATACCTTTGGAGTTCTACTTGTTGGATTACCTTTTTGTGAAACCCCCAAGTCCCAATATACATTGCTTATTCACAAACTTGTGGGCTTATCTTTACACTTGAATCCATATCACATTTTGGGTCTTTAGATTCTTCATATGCCACAAATTTATGAAATCTAGCTATGACTTAGAAGAATGGGTCACATTAACTTTGATATCCTATTGAAGATTAGTTCTATTGATGTTATGAAATATCTACTGAGGATGAAAAACCTATCAATGCAATCTATAAAGAATGTTAGTTTGGAAAACAAACAAATAAATGTTTAGAACTAAAGAACATTTTACCGTAGGACCTCTGGAGTTGTTACATATAGACCTATATGGACCCTCCAAAATAAGATCTCAAGGTGATAGGTGTTTCATGTTATTAATAGATGATCATTCTAGAATAAATTGGATGACATTTCTCAAAGAAAAATTAGAATCTCTAGATAATGTTAAATCCTTTAAATCTATGATTGAGAATGAAATGGACAAGAAAATCAAGTGCTTGAGGTTTGGCAGAGGTAGTGAGTTCACCTCCAATGAGTTTAACCATTTTTGTGAAGGTCATGGAAAAAAGAGATAATTATTAGCTCCTAGGACTCCTTAGCAAAATGGAGTTGTGGACAAGAAGAATAAGAAAGTTTAGGAAGTACCAAGAATCATGGTGATGGAAGAAAATCTAACAAATTTTTATTGGAGAGAATCAATTCATACTATAGTATACATTCTTAGTAGAGGACAAGCTAGAGTCAATAATTCACAAGACTCCTTATGAGTTATGGTATGGAAAACCTCCTACTATGAAATATTTTAGTGTTTGGAAGAAAATTCTATATCAGGAGGAGAGGAATAAAACTTGGGAAATTTTGATGAAATATTTGATGAAGGAATCTTCCTTGAATACTCTAAAAAATGCAAGGCATATAGATGCTATAATAAAGGTTGAAGAAGATTGTTGAAAGTGTAAGTGTCAAATTAGATGAACAACCAAATCAAATTTTTGTAATGATAGAAGGATATGAATCTAATGAACCCCCTTGCAGTGAAGAAGAAAAAGAAGAAGATTAAAAAAAGAGATGAAAATCAAAGATGGAGAATCTCTAGAAAGGATCCCTAAGGCTCCTAAGTATGTGCAGAAGAAACATTCTATAGATCAAATCATAGGAGATAAGAGCAACTTAGGTGTGTAGAAAAGGAGAAAAGTTGTTATGATAGAGGAATGGGTATACTTTTGTTTACTTTTAGTAGACCTTAAAATAATAATTGAAGCATGCAAGGATGAGAATTGGATCTAAGGTATGCAAGAAGTGTTGAGACAGATTGAGAAGAAGAAGACTTAGGAATTGGTCCCAAGACCAAGAAATAAGAATGTGATAAGAACCAAATGGATATCTAGGAACAAAATGAATGAGGATGGAAAGGTTGTTAGAAATAAGGCTATACTTGTGTGTAAGGGCTACTCACAAGTGGAAGGAATAGATTTTGAACAAAAAATTTCTCTGGTGGAAAGAATGGAAGCCATCATAATGTTTTTGGATTCTGCAACATATAAAGACTTCAAGGTTTATTATATGGATGTCAAGTCTACCTTCTTGAATTGTGAATTAGAAGAAGAGGTTTACAATGAACAACTAGAAGGATTTATTTATCAAAGGATTTTGATATGGAATGTAGATTAAAAAATATGTTGTATGGACTGAAACAAGCTCCTAGAGCTTGATATGCAAGATTGGATAGATACTTGTTGCAATAGGGATTTAGAAATGGTACTATAGATAGCAATATTTACTTCAAGGTTGAGAGAGATTAGATCTTAATTATGGTTGTGTATGTAGATGACATAATTTTTGGAGGAAATGAATGTATGTGTAGGAGATTTGTAGAGTAGATGCAAAAAGTGTTTGAGATGTCAATGTTTGGAGAGATGAATTTCTTCCTTGGGTTACAAATCTATCAATTAGAAAAAAAGGCATTTTCATTTTCAAAGTATTTCAAGGAAACGTTGAAGAAGTTTGGAATGAAGGATTCTAAAATAGTGTGTATTCCCATGGTTATTGGTTACAATTTGAGAAAAAATGATGAAACTCCTAAGACAAATTAAAGCATGTATAGATCACTGATTGGTGGATTGTTATATTTTACTACTACTAGACCAAATATCATGCATGCAATTTTTCTTGTGGAAATATTTCAAGAAGATCCTAGAGAATCACATGTTGTGGCAATCAAAAGGATATTCATATACTCAAAGGGTACTCGGCATTTTTGTCTATGGTATCCTGGTGATACAGATTTCTCTTTGAGTTCCTATACAGATGCAAATTGGGCAGGTTGTGTAGATGATAGAAGAAGTACAAGTGGAGATGATTTCTTTCTTGGAAGTAGGTTGGTTTCTTGGTTGAGTAAGAAGCATGATTCAATGTTATTGTCTATTGCAAAGGAAAAATATATTGTAGAAGCATCATGTTGTATATAAGTGTTATGGATGAAGCATATATTGAAGGATATTAGATTGTCATATGATGAACTTATTTCTATCTTATGTGATAATACAAGTGTTATCAATATTTCAAAAATCTTGGTAATGCATTCAAGGAAAAAGAATATCTCTATCTGGTATCACTTTCTAAGAGAGAAAGTCACAGAGAATGAGGCCTGAAGCTGGAGGTTCCTATTAAAAATCAAGTTGTAGACATTTTCACAAAGGATCTTCCAAAAGATATGTTTGAGTATCTCTGGAAGATGATAGAGGTTATTATGACTCCTTTTAATTAGATGCATAAGGGTGTGCATCTGTTTAGGAGAGAATTTCAAGATACATTCTTGGTCCTAGACTAATGAAGGCTACCTCTCATTAGAGTAGGTAGTGGTGTGTTTTAACTAGTGCAGTCAGGAGGAGCATATCTTGTACCCCTAAGGAGGTGTAAGTGGGGAGAGAGAACAATAGAGAGAAAGTATTGTGTTGGTGTTTCCTAAAGTGAAGCTTCTAAGTGATGTCAAAGGTTGAGATTGTCAGTCTTTGCCATTGATGTCAAAGGGAGAGAGATATTGAAGTCTAAAAAATTCCTCAAGGGGGAGAAAAATGAAGGGAAGAGAAAGAGAGTAAATTATGATAAAGTGGTAGAAGTGTAAGGAATGTCCTAGTAAGGGGGAGAGTTGTTTGAGTGTTGGAGTTGCATAGTTGCTTCTTTTGATTGATGGTTTTTCAGAGCTAGTGTGTTTTTCAATGGAAAAGGGGGATATTGTTATAGATTTGAAGGTGTTGTCAATAGTGTTGTCATTGATGTCAACCTCTAGTATGGTCAGGGACATTGTTGGAGATTGTTGCACTATGTTGGAATTAGTGTTGTGATTTGATGTCAACCTCTAGTGTGGTTATGTTGAGAAGTGTTTGTGGTATTGAGTAGGTGTTGTAGATGTTGTAGATATGTTGAGCAGGTGTTTGTGGTGTTGTTGATGCAGTTGGTTCACTTGGTTTCCAAGTGATTTTGAGAAAATTTGAATAAAAGAGTGTGTAGTGTGACAGAGGTGTGTTCAGTATTGTAGTTCATATTTCTTCATGGTTGAAGATATACTTGTGTAGTTTGGATGTGATGATAAGATGTTTTTAGAGGTTATATATCCAAAGTTTTTAGTTTTGGATCATGTAGCAATGGAAGTTGTGTTTGACAGTGTGTTGCATGTGATGAAGGTTGTTTGGGAAAAATGAGATTTCTTTGCATTTATTTGCATTGAGGTTTCTTGTCTTACAAATTTGGGAGTGTTCTTAGATTTCTTGTATCTAGCTTTCCATTAAGTATCTGGTGTTCATTTTTTTCAAAAAATTGGTGAGTGAGATGTATGTTTGTGGAAGTATGGCTAGTTCTAACACAGAATGGGAGTATCCTTCAATTTTAGGTGGTTGTGGTTGTATTGCTTAATATTCTGATGGTGTTGGAATATTCTTGGATGTTTTGGAATGTTGCAATGTGGTCCATGTGGTATTTCCAAACTTGGAAAGAAATGTATGTGGTCACTTGTTAGTGTTAGTGTGGGTTTGGCCGACCTGGCATGATAGTGCTAATTGTGGGGGTTGTTTCTTGTTTCTTGTTTGTGGGAGCATTTTGGTGTAGATTTGTGTCCTAGTTGACCCTTGGTGTGGTCTACATTCACTTAAATTTCCATTGTGGAAGTTCTTGGTTCTGACCTATTTAGTGGATGCACATTTGAGGTGCATGCCTTTCATTATGGCTAATGGAGACAGTTTTTGAGGTTGTGGAGGATATATAAGCAAGGTTAATTTTTGAAGTGTGTGATATGTGGTGTGGTATAAAATGATGCAAATATGATCAAGTGTGGTGATCTAAGTGTGAGCTTAAATTCCTAATGCTACGAGATGTAGTGAGCAGAAGGTGTCTACATTTTTAGTGTAATTGAAGTTGTTGGAGGTAGTGAGCCGAAGGTTGTAGATGGTGTAAATTTGTAGTGGTGGATTTTTCCAATTGCTCTAAGATAGTGAATCTCTCTGTAGCAATATTATTCTATTCTTCTTTCTTTTGGATAGTGATTCCTTTGGGCAATGAGCTATTCTTCTCTTTTGGGCAGTGAGCCCTTCTGAGAGTGATCCAATTATATTCAGTGTTACTATTCATATACATGTGAGATAATCCTCATCGTGGTTTTCCTTGATTAGGGTTTTCAACGTAAATCTAGTGTTCTCTTGTGTATGGTGTTGAATGTGTTTATGTTTCATTTGTTTACATTCTACTAATGATAATAAGGATTTGTAGGTTAATGAGGGTTTATGGTTTTAATGTACAACTATCTCACCCCTTCTCAGTTCTACTATGTGTCTAACAATAATATTCTGATTACTAAAATGTGACCTCCTAATTACTGAAATTAGATATTTTGATTACTAAAATTTGACTAAGTCTAAAAAATTATAAGATCTAAAAACTAGAATTTTAGTCATAACTCCTAGAGATCAGAAACCACTCAAAAACATCCTAATACTATACACATGAAATATAACTTAAATTATAAGAAAGTAAATGTCCATATGTAAATTTTGACTTATACTTTCATTTATATATTTTCACTAAAAGAGGAGAAAGAGAAAGAGAAAGAAAGAAAGATCGAAAAAGAATTTTTTTTAAAGAAAAACATAACACAAGTGTATTATAATATTCTTACATTATGTGAAAACCAAACTATAATGTGAGTGCATTATAATGCACTGATATTATGCGTTGCTAATGACTGAGCATAGGATTGGTCACTACCAACCTATAAGGTGAGCATATTTTATTATAATGTGCTTGTATTTTCTCTTTTTTGGGACCAAAAGGTTGAGTGGCCACTTTTTGGTCCCCCATCTTAGTGTGCATGCCCTATTTACCAACAATAATCCCTCATCTCTTAGGTGTCCTTCCTTTATCAATGATATTATTTCAGCATGCTCATATAAGAGTATATACACATGACCTCTTGAGTGATCCCGCATATTTGGTGGTACTAGTCAATAAGGAAAACGTTAATTCATCAATTCATCCAATGATGTCAATCTAATCTTAAAGAAAATCAACATGTTTTAGGTTAAATCCCCTAGACAAGGAGCCCCATAGAAAACTAGGGTGCCCATTCAGGACCTTGGCACCTAAGTTGGACCATGACACCAACATTGGACTAGGGTGCTACTTCAGATATAAACACCCCATGTTTTACAAATCATTTGCCAAATTTTGAAATCAAACTCCTAAATGAATCAAAAATTAAAAAATTACATACCTCTCATGTTGGCACTCCATGTGTGATGTGGTCTCTTAAGGCCTACAACTTGGTTATGTGGTACGGTCATCATTATGGATATCTTCTCCTGAGAAAACTCGTACCCACTTAGGAAGCTCTCACACTATAAAGTCAAAATGATTAGTGAAAAGGTTAAATTTTTTTACTATTTATATTAAAAACATGAAAAACAACCTATTTTTTACCCTTCTCTTTCCATTAAACCAATCCTCATTCAAATAATCACAACTTTGACAAGTGCAAACTCTGATTCTCACATCATTGATTACATTTTAATCCTAGTTCCACCCTAAATATTTTGCAATTCTTTTCATATCAATGTCATTTTTATAAATGACCCTACTAAAGGAATTTTGATCAAAACCCCAAAAAAATTGATGTGGAAAGATCACCACCCTATTTCTACACCCGTGAAGAAAGAAGAAATAGGGGGCATACATCTACCCTCAAATATCATTATCCTTAGAATTTTTTTGACTAATTAATTTGTTAATTTTTTTGGATGATTTCATATTTGTGACAAGTTGGTTTTGTAGAATGCAATTCCTAACATTGTGGTTTTACAAATAACTATGTTGGGGGCTTCATTCTCTTGCTTGACAATTTTTTGAATCCTCTATAGTATCCTTTTGAGTATGATATAATTTACTTTCCTATCCTTGCTCACTTTTGTGTCCACTCTCTTAATTTCTTTTAGGACCACTCTCTATCCTTTCATTCACCTCCCAACTAAAGAAAATGTGTTAAAACTACCCAAAAAGTGACTTCTTGATAGGATTACACCCTTTAAACTCTGAAAAACACTCAAATTTTTGACAAGTCCTAATTAAAATGACTCCAAAATTTTGGACCACACTTTAATGAGTGCAAAACACATGGACAAGGGAAATGACACCCTATTCTAAGTATCTTTTACAATAAAGTAGGTCCTAAGTTTGTTTTGGCCTTTGTCCTATGTGATATGAATTAAATTTCTATATTTAGCAATAAATTAATTTTGAAATTAAATATTAAATCAGTTAGTATGCAGTTAAATTTATTCCTATATTTATCTATTTAAACATGAATCATTATTACAAAAGGTATGCAATCACAATTATAGTGAAGATTTTCTAGAATTGACATCCTATCCTAAAGATTTACAAGCAAGTTTTCATATTGATCGAGTTATCAAAATGATTGGAGTTTGATGCCAATTGAAGGATTATTTGTGATCTAGGGAATTTTGATAGCTTTGGCTTCTTTCAAGCACCTAATGACTTGATTTTCACCAAGTTCTCATCATTAGAATTTGATTACCTTGCTGCTCTAAGTAAGGCATTTGAACATATTGATTTTCCCTTGCTTAGGTTGGATCTTACATTTCATGATTGTACCATATAGTAATCCTCTCTAATACACTTCAATAGGGTTCTATCATTTATTTTTCATACCATAGCTCGTTATAGACTTCCACACAATTAAGGTTAAGCGTGCATACTTTTATCTATCAATAAATTGATTATTTGTGGAGGTAGAAATAGAAAAATGGGGGTTTTACCAAGGGAAACTCCTATAAAGTCACCCCTTCTCTTCTCTTTTCTTTTTTTTTTTAATTGTTCAAATACAAAGATAACAGATTTTAGGCTATGAATGTATAGTGTAGACCTACAACTTCTAGATCAAGGTACAAGTTGTCAAAAAAGTTATTTAATAGACTAGGGTGTCCTCACCCTTGTCTACCTATTTTAGGTGTTGGAAATTGAATTGCATCAAATGGTTGTCATTGATGTCAACTTAGTACCAAATGTATGAGATGTTTACCAAAAACTATTCCCTATCAAATATTTTCTTGATCGTGAACCACTCTATCAATTTTTGGGTCTAGATTTTATTGCAAGACAAGCTATGACTCTGATATCTTAACTATATCATTATGATTCACTCAGATAGCTATATTTTAGATCTTAAGATTTTTTGTGTTGGAAGAAAAAAGTTATCAATGACAGAGTTTAACTTTGTACACTATAGTTCATTTCTCTATTCGGTACAATTGTTTTTTGTTTGGGTCCTAGTCTTGGCCAACCTAACACATATTATGTATTAAGAAGGTTAAATATACCTTGAGGATGGTTTGTATAGACCTTTTCTGACTTAATATAATGTACTAGAATTATATATATATGATGTTTTGAGGAATGAGAAGTCAGAGAGTGAAGGATGGGAAGTGAGAGTGTGAAGGATGTAAAGTGTGAAGTGTGAGAGTGAGCGAGAAGAAAAGTGGGTATGTGAAAGAAACTTTCAAGCCTAAAATTCTTTATTAGTTGTGGATCATAGAAGAGTTATTGAGAGACTGGTGGGAGAAGTAGTACTACTTCTACAAAGCTTCATTTGGAACTGAACTCTACACAAGGAAGGTGTATTCCATCAGTTCATACTTTTGGGAGTTATCCATAACTTTCATACTTTTGGCAGTAAGCCATTCTTTGTATCTCTTTGGCAGTGAGCCCTCTGGGTTGTAGCCCTATTGGACTGTGAGTCCTTATTTTGGATAGTGAGTGCTTATTTCAAGAAATCAACCTTTTTGTAATTGGTTTTGATATTCTCTATAGTGTGAGTTAATCCTCACCATGTTTTTTTCCTCATTGGGTTTTCCACGTAAATCTCATGTTATTGTGTTTATGTGATGGTTTTCAATTTTTTCTCTTGTACTTAATGTTTAATGATCTAAGAAGTGTTAAGGTTATGTTTCGATAAATGCTTCAAGGCTTTAATTTGGTGACAACTGATTCACTCCCCTCTTAGTTGTCTAGTTAAACAATTGGTATCAGAGCTTGGTCCTTTGGAATGAGTTTAACAACTCGAAGGAGATCTTGTTAGGTTGAACAAAATGGTGAAGGGATCTAACTTGGATGAAGAATTAAGAAAAAATACTACAAAGTCTTAAAGTGAATATCTAAAATAAAATGTCAAGCAACTAGATAAATGCATTCAAAAACTAAGGAATCAGATCTAAAAGTTCAAGTTGAAGCATAAAGAAGTTAACCAAAAACTAATGGAAGAAAATGAGACTATTGAGAATCTAAGAATCCCTCATCTCTTAGGTGTCCTTCCTTTATCAATGATATTATTTCATCATGCTCATATAAGAGTATATACACATGACCTCTTGACTGATCCCGCATATTTAGTGGTACTAGTCAATAAGGAAAACATTAATTGATTCAAAAACTAAGGAATCAGATCTAAAAGTTCAAGTTGAAGCATAAAGAAGTTAACCAAAAACTAATGGAAGCAAATGAGACTATTGAGAATCTAAGAATGAAACTTGATGAAAGCAGTAGGATGGAAGAGAATCTAAAATTAGAAATTGAACAAAGCAAGATAGAAGAAGGATGCTTAAAAGAAATTATCAATCAAAAGATAGAAAAATGTGATAAGATCATAAAGAGAGGTTCAAGAAAAGTTCTAAAATTCTTGATGAGTTGATTTCATCTCAAAAACTTGCAAAGGATAAGCGTGGTCTAAGACTTGAAGAAGAGAAAATCTCAAAGACTAAACTTATTTTCAACAAAGTGTACAATCAAAGGAAATTTCAAAGTAACACTTATCAAAAGAATAACTAAAGGAACAATACCAGAAGGTTTCCCATCCATCAACCTAATGCTCAAAGGTACCCATATTTTAGATGTGTTTGTCTCTGATGTAGTGAATTTGGACATAGAGCAATAGAATGTAGAAGCAGGATGAACCAAAATAGAATGAGACAGAATATTGGATTCTTTGCTTGACAATGTCATGTTTGCAACAAGTTTGGACATAGAGCTACCAAATGTAGAAACCAAATGATGATGAAAAATTTTAATACTAGTAGAAGGATTCAATCTTTTCAAAGTTACTGTTACACATGCAATATCTTCATACACAAGACTATTCAGTGCAAAAAAAGGATGAATGAATTTTTTTTTCATCAAGTATATGTTGTGTGCTACACTTGCAACAAACTAGGACATATTTCAAAATTCTATAGGAGAAAAATTGGGAAGAAAACTAATTTGGAACAAAAGATCAAACTTGTGAACAAGGTAGATCTCGAAGAAGTAAGGAGAGAAATGGAAAAAAATTGGAGGAAGAAGGAAGAACCTAAGAACAAGGATGAATCAATATAATCTTGTATCTACATCTAGTGCAGATACCTCCTTCAAGAACTAAACCCAGTAGTGGTTTCAGGGTGAGAAGTCATAGAAAAATATATCAAGCCCCTGATATATGAGGTGTCATGGGATGAAACAAGGATAAGTGATGGAAATATTTATTTTTAAGGCATTGAGAAGAATTCTGGTAGAAAACAAGCAAATCAGGATAATTATGGAACTCTTCTTGGTTTACAACAAAGTAGTTGGCAACTTAAAAGATGAAAAGAAATGAATGCAGAATTAGGAAAAAATTAGATGAACTCAAGAAAAACATCATCAATTGCAGATTGTGGAAATAATTATGTTGTACCAAGATCTAGTATAGAGGCTTTGTCATCCAAAATTTGGTCTGGTAGCCTCAACTGAAGGGAAGATACTAACAAAATAAAGTACTAATGATGATGTCAAAAGCGATGAATTACTTCTTGTGATGAAACCCTAAAAGTGACAAGTTAAGTAAGGAAGTTGAGTAGTCATTCTTTTTCACATTGTGAATTGAATGAGCTTAGGAGTAAAGTGCAACTAAGAAATAAGGAGTTAGGGTTATTGGCAAGAAAAACTACAAAGAACAAAGTTGAAACAATGGAGTCAAAGGAAATGGTGGTTTTTGATCCATGTAGCAATGGATTGCAGAAATTAAGTTATAGATTGATGAATTTAACCATGAAAATATTTAAAATTTCAAAGGTTCACTTTTAGGTGAACAAATACAAAAGGTCAAGAATCACAAGGGTTTAGAAATTTGGAGTGAATTTCCATAACTTTTGGATGTAGACACTGTCCAGTTTGTCCTAATAAAAATTTGAGGTGATCAAATGATCTTCGACAAACCCTATGGGATTACAAAGGAATCAATTATAGCAATTACAGGGTTATGTAATAATGTACTTGTTCTAGTAAAGAATCTAGTGAAGAACAAAGAGGTCGAAGCCCTAACTGGAGTGACAGGAGACCAAAGGGCACTCAAAATTCATACTATAATCAATCTTGTGATAAGAAATGTGGCATATGTCATTTCATATAATATTTATTTTAGAAATAGGGAAGGCTCTACTTCAACAATTGTTGTTTACATTGGACATCAAATAGTTTAAAAGAATGAGGATTTCGACTTGTGTGAGTTATTAAGGAATCAATTAATGGAGAACATTACTATGACCAAGAATGACAATTACCCTTTTCATTTTGGATCTCTGGTTATATGTTTGATGATGTACTTTCTAAATTCATTACCATTAAAAGAGAATGTTGTGTGGAAGTAAATTGTACCGGTTGGGAAGCAAGTCTACTGGTACTTGGAATGTCTTGCAGAGAAGGAAATGATTTGTAAAGAATACTCTACAAAAAAAAAAAACATGGAACTCTAGTATGGTTTCCAGTCTAGTTGGGGTGTTTGAGACAAGATCTTCCTCCAGGAAGAGGGAAAAAAGAAGGATCATTTCATGTTCTCTTCTGGAAATAAAGAAGCTAAAGGAAAAAGAGAAGAAATAAGAAAAGGAAGTAAATATTATAGAGGAAATTGATTTGGTATCAACAAATGATGATGAAGAACATTTTACTAAAGAGAAGGTGCTAAAGATTCTTGAGCAATCTGATGGACTAAAGAAGATTGGAGATGTTTGGTTATCTCAACCAACATATGAACAAGATGAGATCACAAACGCCTTGGTTGTTTATATAATTCATAATGATATTTATCAGGAAAATTTACAAAGTTTTTACTGGAAGTATTGATTGAATAGATTGAAGATAGACTAAAGCTACTGTCACTTAGGGAAATAGAAGAAAGAGATGAGATTGACAAAAGAGATTGACTAAGAGCTTAAATGAATTGAAGACATATATCAAAAGCATAAATAGTGTGTATAGGTATTGTTTCTAGTGGCCTAATGCTATTAAAAATTATAGACCAAGAATTAATGATATTGAGCTTGAGCTAGATTCTACTGGATAAACATATGATATCCTTAATGATAGGGATAGAGCATAGAAGAAAAGGATCAAATCTTTATAGTCTAAACTTGTAGACATTTTGGTATACAGGGATAGTATTATGAAGGCATTTTGGAAAGTCAAAGAGATAATTGAATTGAAATTAGAAAAAAAAATTGGTCTCCTAGTGGAAACTAAGAAAAATGAACTAAATATCACTATCCTAGATAACCTTTTGGAAACAATTGATTCAATAGTGATTAACAATAGTATTTGTGCAAACATCAGATTGATAGTGGATTCCTGGAAGACATTTCTATTGAAACTAAAAGAAAAATACAAAGAGATATTTTAGGAGAAGAAGGATTGAGGTAAAGAACCATTTTTTATATCACTTTTTGAAGTTTCCTTTTGTAGAAAAATTTTGGTGTAAGGGGGAGATAAACCTATCTTTCTTTCTTTTCCATTGATTTTAAAGGAGGGAAGAGAACATGTGAAAAATAGAAATCATTACAGCTCATCAAATGGAGAGAGCTACAAAGGATGTTGTTGTCTTTTCACATCTTGTGTTGCCATCAATGACAAAGGGGAGATTGCTAGAAATTGAATAGCATCAAATGGTTGTCATTGATTTCAACTCAATACCAAATGTATGAGACGTTTACTGAAAGCTATTCCCTATCAATGATGTTCTTGACCATGAACCGATGTGTTGGTTTTTGGGTTCGAATTCTATTGCAAGATAAGCTATGAATCTGATATCTTAACTATGTCATTATGATTCACTTAGACAACTATATTCAAGATCTTGAGATATTTTGTGTTGGAAGCAAAAAGTTATCGATGATAGAGATTAACTTTGTACACTATAATTGTTTCTCTGTTCGGTACAATTGTTTTTTGTTTGGGTCCCATTCTTGGCTGACCTAATACATGTTATGTATTAAGAAGATCAAATCTACCTTGAGGATGTTTTGTATAGACCTTATCTGACTTAATATGATGCACTATATATATATAAATAAATAAATAAGATGTTTTGAGGAATGAGAAGTGAGAGAGTGAAGGATGCAAAGTGAGAGAGTGAAGGAAGCGAAGTGTGAAGTGTGAGAGCGAGTGAGAAGAAAAGTAGGTATGTGAAAGAAAGGTCCGAGCCTAAAATTATTTATCAGTTGTGGATCAGAGTAGAGTTGTTGAGTGACTGTTGGGAAAAGCATTACTACTTATACATAGCTTCATTTGGAAATGAACTTTGAAAAAGGAAGGTGTATTCCATCAGTTCATACTTTTGGCAATGAGCCATAACTTTCATACTTCTGGCAGTAAGCCATTCTTTTTATCTCTATGGTAGTGATCCCTCTTAGTTGTAGCCCTGTTGGATAGTGAGCCCTTAATCTAGACACTGAGTCCTTATTTTTAGGCAATGAATGTTTTTGTAACTAGTTTAGATATTCTCTATAGTGTGAATTAATCCTCACCATGGTTTTTCCCTCATTGGGTTTTCCATGTAAATCTGGTGTTATTGTTTTTATGTGATGGTTTTTAGTTTCTGTTCTTGCACTTAATTTTTAATGATCTAAGAAGTGTTAAGGTTATGTTCCAGTAAATGCTTTAAGGGTTTAATTTGGTGGCAATTAATTCACCCCCCCCCTCAGTTGTCTAGTTCAACATTAGGTCCTTGTAATAAATTCCCTTTATATTCTTCTCATAGATCTATAATTATTTATTCAATTTCATTTTTGTGTTTTTGTGAATAACATTTTTCTTTAGATGAGGTCTTCATAATAATTAGGTCAATTAAATCACATTCATTCAATCTATTTTCTTTGTAAAAAAGGAAGTAAACCTAGGGTATATTGGCTCTCCTTTGAGGTCGCTAGCTAATCCTAACACCCTTATTGGTTTTTGTTTTATTATTAAGCCAAGGAAGGAATGATCTAGGTTAACCTATTAATTGGATTTAGGATTTCATTTTACCCCTTAACAAGGAAAGTCTTCTCAAAGATATGAAGTGATATTTCTCTACACCACATAAATCATGTATTGCATCAAACCCTCATTTTCCTAAGGGTACATACTTAGTTCCAATTTTGATGTAACTAATAATGGAAATAATGGTCAAACTAGTGTTCCTCAAATTTAGTAAAATCCTACCAAATTTTCTTAGAATAAATTATGGAACACATTTAGGTAGTGTCATCTTCCTACCCAAAGGTTTCACTACGTATCTCTAAAACCCTTCCATTATAATTTACATTAATATATATAATAAAACTATGATAGAAAATATTAGTGGGATTCATTGTTAGACTTGGTATAACAAAGGTTTAGGGGTTGAGATCTATAAGTTCTTTTAAATGTAATATTTTTATCATATGGCATATTTTCATATATCATCTAATTTTAATGTATTGAATACTTATAATGCATGATATGGTCATAAGACTAGCTTTTGCTTAGATGTAGGTGTGCGTAGTCCCCTTGTTATATAGGGCACAAATAATAAAAGGATATTAAAATATAATGAAAGAGACATATTTAGGAGACATAGTGAAAGTAGTTAGGTATTTTAACTAGAGTAGTGTATGAAGAGGGGGTTACAAAAACATTAATTTTAGTTCTATATATGAAATTAGGATAATTATTATTACCATAGAAAGGTGCATGTTTTGATTAGATTAAATTATGGAAGGGCCCATACCCATTTACAAAATAATCATAGAGGCCAAACAAGGCCACTCTTGAGAGATGAGACACCTGGAAATCAAAATAAAGCAACAACATAGAGACCCAAAAAATAGGAAAAAATCAAAGCACGAGGGAGAACTAGCAAGGGACTAGACCAGCTATTGGTCTCCCAATAGCTTGAGGCCATTAATTTTAATTTGAATTAGGAGATGGAGTAAAGGATTTGATACTATGTAAAAATGTAGTTTTTAATTTATATATATATATATATGTGTGTATGTATACATGCATGCATGTATGTATGTATGTATGTATGTATGTATGTATGTATGTATGTATGTATGTAATTAAGTATGTATGTATGTATATGTATGCATATATATGAACATATAGTATGTGCGTATAAATACATAAATATACATACATACATACATATACACACATATATATACAAAATATATATTACATGGCGCAATGAATTTACTATATAAAAAAATTACTTATTTTATTTTATGTATATATATGTATGTATATGCATGTGTATATATGTACATATAGTATGTGCATCTACATACATATATACATACGCATACATATATAGACACATATACATATGCATAGATACCTATATACCTGCACATACATATGTATATGTTCATATATATGCATATATACAATAATTTATATATATATGATACCATTCTCTTTACATAAAATATAAATAGTAAAAAAAATAAACAATTAAATAAAACTTACAATTAAAGAGTCATTGAATGCTAACATAGACAAACCAACAAACTAAGAAAAGATAATTCAATGACATGTTATTATTAATGCACCTACTTATTGAAGACATAAAATTTACAAATTAACTAAAATTGTTTTTTCCATAATATGGAGATTTAGTTAATATAGGTTAGGTAAGTACCACAACATAGTTAATAGTGATACTAAATAATATGGTTAAGCACATTTACTTTTCCTTAAAAATAATGGGAGTTTGCATCAACATTCTTCTTATTATATGCTATTATTCAAAGTATTAAAAAAACCTATAACAATTTATTTAACCAAATTTTGATTTAAATTGAAGTTACTAGATTTACATTATTATTTAACGTCACATTAGTGTGCTTTGTCTTGTCATACTTATAATTAGAACTAAAAAATTCTTTATGTATAATAATAATATTTTACAATGTTTTTTTGTCATATTAAATTTCTTTATATTATATCTTATAATTCAAAGTATTATTAACAATTTATTTGACCAATTTTTTATTTAAATTTAAGTTACTAGATTTACATTATTATTTAATGTCACATTAGTGTACTTTGTCTTGAATTGTCATATACTTATAAAATTAAAACAAAATTTTTCATTATGTATAATAATCATATTACCAAATATATTTTTGACAACGCATATAATAATATATCATATAATATTTTAGACCATTAAAATATAATTTATTCAATATTTAATAATAAACAATATTATTAATCATAAAATCGCAAGTAATAAAAATCTTACACTAAAATATTGGAAATATGCTCAATGTTACATCTGTTTCCCCTTCAAATTACCCAAAAATAAATTCATTCATCTCGCAGTACTAGGAGACCTTTTGTTGTCAGATTAAGGAATTAGGTATTTTCCAGTTTACCATACCAAGGATTTCCTCTGTATGGCTTGTTCTTCCACATTCCTAAACTCTTGGAATATTAAAAAGAGGAAGCAAATTATATAAGAGGACCGCCTCTCACATATTCTGTCACAGCCAACGCCACAAGGCCAATCATAGCCAAACGCCCGTTCCACATTTCTGCTGAGGATGAAAATATTGGCTGCGACTTGCTCTCCGCCGATACTCCATTAAACATGGGCACCAACGACGCCACCGACAACATTACTGCGCTTAAAACAAACCACGACACCCCTCCACTGCTCAGCTGAGATATCAGATCTTCACCGCTTGCCAACTCCACTGCAACAGCCGACACGAACCCTACCATGGCAAGCCTTCCATTAATGGTCTCTGGTGCTGGCCCTGAGAATGCGAACACGTCACCAAACTTCGTGCTAACCTGGACAAACCCAATAATGTATGGATTAGAAAAGTCCACGTCATATGTCTTTTTTACACCAAGGAATTCGGGCATCTGAGAAAGATACTTGCCTTTTTTGGAGGGACTGGAGCCGCGAAGCTTCTGGTTGGAGTTGGTGTGGGCGTTGCCGAAGTAGAATGAGAAGGAGCGTCGCTTGTTGGGGACACCTCTTTCGGCTCCGAATCCGCCTGCAAAGATAAACAGATTGTTAAGAATTTACACTACAATTAGTAGGCAGTGAGCAGGAATCATAAATTAGTAGGAAGAAATAGCAAACCTCTTTCATGCACTTGACTCGGAGGCCCTTCAGTGGCATTCTGCTAATGTGACCCATAGAACTTCTTTGGGTTGCTCCGCAGTTGGGCAGTGCAGCAGATTTCAACATCATTGAAGCCATGGCTGCCATTAACGAGACTCTTGAGGAGTTCTCAAAGTATTCCAATATCGCTGAGAATGTATTGCTGAACGTCTTCGACCTAGATGCTCACATTCTGTTTGTTGTATCGTTATATAGAAGAGGATGGCATGTTTTGGGATTATTTTGGACGGTGAGAATTGGGCCATGTCGAGTTACAATTTGGGTGGGTAAAAAGAGGAAGACGTGGTTAATTCATAACCCACACATGTGTCAGCTGGAACGTGGAGCGAGCGGAGAAATACAACATTTCAAAATGAACTTTTTCGCATATTCTGGAATGCTCCACTAAATCAATCTTGTGCCGTATTAATCATGACTCACATTGAAAGTCGTCGTCGTTTGGTCTTTGATCAAGCAAAACCACATGCTACATTCATAAAATGTGTTCTCTAGACTAATCACGTAATATAAGTAACCAAAACTTTAAAATTTGAAATACTAAATATTTTATTAAAAGGTAAATATTGAGAAGGTTAATTCTATTTAGTTTTAGAAAGATGAATATTGAATATGTCTATTGATGTATTAAAGTTTGAGTGTCTTAGGATTTAATTTAATGGAAATATAGGATCATTTTTACATACATGGATGTAATCACTATCCACAAAGAAATTATTCAATTGACTATGTGTGATCAGTTCTTGATTTGTTGAAATCACTCTTCTCTGCCTTGTTATCTAGACTATTGGTATTTAGAAATGACCTTAGAAGGCTACTATATCACAAGGAGACAAGTTATCATAAATTAACTCCTACAAAGGACTAGCTTTATAATTGTGTCAATGACCAAAGACATCACTCTTCACATATGCCCTAGAGTTATTTAGTATATTTTGATTCCTTTAGGTATCTCAATTAAAGTGTTCCTTCAATGATATCAATATAATTGTTAGAATAGTAAATTGATGATGAGATAGAATCACATGTGCAAATTAAAGCAAGTGAATGCCTTTAAGTACATAGATATATCAATGAATCATGCAAACATGTATTTAGTCAAGTTTTTACAAGAAGCAAATGATCTTGAGTTAATTATATTTTGAATTTTAGTTTTAAACTTTTAGGTGTCAAATATATGGGTACAAGATTTATTATGTGCATGAAAAACATACTTAGTACTATTGGAATATGTTGTCATTGATGTCAAAAGGCGATTAGAGGAGAAGTGTGCTAATCCTATGCAGAAGCACATAATGCTATCATTGATGTCAAAAGGGAAAATCAGGCAAAGGAGTCTATTGGCATGATGATAGTGGATGGGTGTGAGAGCAGTGGACTTGGTCTGGAAGTGTGTGTGGTTGGTTGATGATGCTAAAGTTCATATCGTGCAAATGTTGTCATGAAATTGCAAAGAGTCTCACATATAGCTGAGGAGGGAACAAGCTGCAAATTTGATGTACGTTTTTTGAGAGCTTTCTAGAAAGTTATTGTCTAGGTCATGATGTCAATCGAGATGTCTGCATTCATTGGTTCATGCTCTCATTCTAGGGACAAAGTTGTAAGGTGTCATGGAGCTCAAGTTTTTCCTAACCTATCTTGCTAGGTTCTCAAGTTTTGAAACCCTCTGACTTAGTGACTTAGTGTTATTGGTGATGTTGCTAGTCTTCAATTTTTTCTAACCTATGTCATAGAGTTCCAAAGTTTCATAACTTCTCGACTTAGGGACTTAGCTAATGGAGTGAAGGAAGGAAGAAGGTTCTCTTTGTTATCGGCAAGTCATAGGTTTTCACAATATCATAACCTCCGACATGAGGTTCTAAAGTTCATTTTTTTAGCAACTTAGAAATGGAGGGATAAGAAGTTGGAAGCACTCTGAGTGGGACCCAACCTTAATGATGATGCAAACACGTGGCATGATTGGACTGAGTAAATGGTAATCCAAATCCTTGTTGTGCATTATGAAAATGTGATGTGGTGATGATGTGGACATGTGATGACAACATGTGAACCCCACATTGGAATGATGTATTGGGTGATGTTTTCATTGAAGTGACTTAGTCATTTCGAAGGGATTTTCATAGGTTCTCATTGTTGTCGGTGAGTTGCGGGTTTTCAGAACTTTGTAACCTCCAAGATGAAATTTTAAGGTTCAGGTTTTTAGCAACTTAGCAATGGGAGAGTGTGATGCCAACTATGGGACCTAGTAAGGTAGATGTGGCAGTGAGACCTGGTAAGATGAGGATGATGTGTGGTGATGGTATAGTTAGAAAGAAAATGAAAGGATGACATGTGGCAGGAAGCGATAATGGATAGTGACATGTAGTGACATGACAGCGTGGGGACCACTTGTCTATAACAGTGAATGGCATCGTGTGAGAATGCCATATCAGTGAGAGTGGAGTTGATGTCTCTCTAATAGCTCGATGGCTATCTCATTGGAGTGACATTAGTGTATCGGTAGGACTGTGAAGCATGTCTCCTCAACAGAGCGATATGCTAAGTGGGACCTAATAAGATGGTGGTGTCAGAGGTGAACACATGGCATTAGCCTACTAGCACTATTGAGATGTTGATGGGACCCGAGCAAGACCCACGAGGTTGGTGAGGAATGGTGCAGATTGTATGAGATAGATCAGATGATGCTGGTGAAAGGATTTCTCATCAGTGTGAATTTGATGTATCGATGGGAGTCTGAAAGATGTCCCTCTAACAGAGTAATAAGTTGAGAGGTTAGTGGGACTCGATTGTGATGAAAGCCAACATGTGGCAAAGATTGATTGCTCATTGTGCTAATTTTCATTAATGTTGTGAATTAGGTGGCGATGACATGGATGACATGTAGGTTGTGGGCCCGATCAAATAACATTGCAATCATATCGATGTTACCTACTTGTTCCAGAGAGAGTTTGTAAAGTGTCCCAGTGATAGAGCAAAATCATGAATGACCCTATGATCAAATGGTGGAGATCAAGTGGTAAAGATCAGACAATGATAAGTGACTGGAATGAGATGAGGATCAATGGTGATAGTTAAATTGAAGCTAATCAAACCATGGTGATTTAAAGGTGTCGAGATGAATAGAGGATCTTAGCATGAGAGAGAAGATCAATGGCGAACATTCAATCTTGAAGATCTACAATGGTTTGGTCTGTGTGAATAGGGGTTTCATCTAGTAACCGACACAGAGGAAGGAGTTAACTGGTCTAGCTATACCAAGCGACCAATTGAATGAAGATCTAATCTATTAGGTGGCTGAATAGATTGCAGATGAGTTTGAGATCAAATAATATCAAATGAGTAGAAGAATGCATTAAATGCATATCCAATCTTAGGGTTTGATAGGAAGAGAATGAAGGAAAATTCTCTACACTAGAATTAAATGTTGTGCAACTCGATGCAGAGGTATGGTGATATCTGAGAAACCTTATCAGATGTCTTAATGATGGTGGTGTGTAGCTTGATGAACAAGTAGCTTTCTGGTGAAGTTTGCAAGCGAGGAAAACCCTAATCTAATGTAAGTTGATCTAGACAGTTGAGAGAATCTTGAGGCTGAGATTGTAGATCGATGGAGTTGAGAAAAATGAAGATAATATGAGAATTTTTGAAGTAGTTGTATCTCCTATGTGTGCGAAAATTATGCAAGTGCACATTGTGCTGAAGAGAGTCATGCATTGTTGAGTGTGCAATAGATGCAAATAGAGAAGAGAGTGTATAGTGTAGATGTATGAGACATTACAGAAGGGGAAAGAAGAGAAGATTAGCAAGATAGAATAGTAAGTGTTCTATGTGTAGAGGAGAGTGTAGCTTTAGTAGCAGAGTGTGAGTCACAGTAAGTGTAATAATGTATTGAATGTAATGATCCATTATAGGTTAGGTAGAACCAATGTATGCATATATGAACTTGTAATTCTTCATAGGTTGTAACCTCATTCTACTAAATTATAGCTCAGCTTAGGGGATAGTAGTCTCTTTGGATTTGTAGCTCCTAAACCAGGGTGTTGTAGTATCCTTGGGTTGTAGCCCTAGAACATTGTAACAGAGATTTGGATTGTGACGCTAGATTTGAGTAGTAGACTCAAGCATCCTTTGTCACCATGGTTTTTCCCATATCAATTTTTCCATGTACATATGGTGTTATGTGATTTTTGTGTGTGTACATGCATGTTTATGTCTCTTGATATTAGTATCTACACATTAAGTATCTAAGAAAGTGATCTACACAAATATTTTGAAGGCCAAAGTTTTAGTATCTACTGATTCACCCCCCCTCTCAATAGATCATTGTGTTCCAACAAGTACATGGGAATGGTTAAATTAAAGAGGATAAAAAACACTTGGGAATGGATGCATGAGTAGAAATACCAAATGTATGATCAACATGAATGTATCAGAATGGGAATCTACATAGATGAGGTGGGGGATAACTACATGCAATATAATGTGTGATTAGATGAGTAGGGCCATAAAAAATGAACTTGACTTTGTGTTGGCCCTAAATCTTTATTTTCCCTATCTTTGATTCCTATAGTTATTTTATTCTTCTACATGTGTTATTCATTCATTTTGATTCATTGAGCTCAAAATATGCATTGGTATTACTAAGGCCTTGCATCAACCTCCCTAATTTGTACTAAAATCAATGAACACTTTTATCCTTTTTCCTCTTTTCTACTTTGATTTACCCTATTGGTGTAAATAGGTGTTTCACCTTTAACTAGTTCATTACTGTG
Source organism: Sequoia sempervirens (assembly GCA_007258455.2). Classification (NCBI taxonomy): domain Eukaryota; kingdom Viridiplantae; phylum Streptophyta; class Pinopsida; order Cupressales; family Cupressaceae; genus Sequoia; species Sequoia sempervirens. Next base: position 10,368 of record VDFB02356659.1, on the reverse strand, counting down.
TCCTATTTACTTCTTAAGTTTACTTCTAGGTCCTATGAGGGAATCTTTCTAGAAGGTGTTAGTTGTCTTTAGATCTTATATTATCTTTTTAATTTTAATGCATGTGGCCTAAGTCATTTAACATTAGTTGTCTCATGACATAATATTAAGACACTTTTTGTCATCTTGTATAATCCTATGTCTCACTTTTTCCATACAACTAGGTGGTCTCATGTGTAAATGAAAAGTGATACAATATTGATGAATCATATCATCATAATCTATCATTTGCATCCTTTGATAGAATAGTTTTATTCTCTCATAGATAATATCTATTGTTCTTTCATGAAGTTCCTAGATCTTGGGAAACTATAATCTTCAACCAAATTGTGCATGGTGTAGAGTATTTTATACCAGCTCTTAAATTATATTAGTGAACTAAAAGGAAATAGGGGTTCCACCTTTTGGGAGATGGAACCAAGGGAAGGGGACACATTTCACTCATATTTCATTAGGAAACCAAGATCATTCAACCAAGTGACTCAATTGAGGGAAGGACTTCACAACAGGGGAGGTGGTTTCCTTAGGTGTGATTAAATAGGGGGTTTACCATTAAAAAAATCTTCAAAGGATAAATACAAACCCTTATGCACAAAACCTTAGAAACTTAAAACATGAAATCAAGTGAATAGACAAAACTCAAAAAAAAAGAAACTTGGTAAGCTGATGGATTCCAAACAAGATTTGCAACTCTGAAATCCTTCTTTTTGAAGTGTACTAGGACTCATACAACAAGCTAGGTGATTTAGTCCTCCTATTGGAATCTAGTAAAAATATGGAATCTTTTGCTAGCAAATTAGGAACTACAAAAAACTGGTGAAAAGACTTATACTAGGACTCATACACCTAGAGGGACGATTTAGACCCATTTTTAGGGTTTGGATAAAACTTATGTAGCCTCAAGTGATCTTCTGTAGCTTTCATTTTGTTTGATCTCCAAATCTAAATTTTTTGAATTACGATCTTTACGTGAGTTTCTATGGAGATGACAACTTCTTGAAAACTTTGACAACTTTCTTCAATCTTGTAACTTTGTCTTCAAAGGATCTTCAATCTCAAAATCACCTAGATCTATAATCACACTTGAAGAAGGGAACATGTTGTTTTGTTAGGGAATAGGGGTTTTCGTTCGTCAAACCCCATTTTTGTAATCAAACCTTGAAATGAAATGAGATAGAATGAAGGAATGATGAATGAACAATATGCAATGTTGTAACTCACCAAACCCTTGAAATAAAGGTTACAAAATTTTGTGAAATGGCTCTAATGGATGTGGATCTTGACTCTTGATCTTTATATGAGATGATGTCTTTGAATGCTTGCTTTAATCATGAAAACCTACATCACAAATGTTATCTCAAAAACACACATGATGTATGAAGACTTTGACATGATGCTTGAATCTTGAATGTAGCTCCAAATTCTTGATAATTTTCTCTTGAATGCTCTTGTAAACTCTTGAATTGCTAGATTATACTTGCTCATGAAAATTGCTAGATGACTTGTAAACTTGATAGGATAAAATATGTTAAATAACCTTGTATTTATACTTGTTTATGCCAAATTTCCAAAAATTACAACACTACAAGCCGACATCAAATCTAGGACAATAAAATCCTACCAAGAATTTCATTTAAAATAGGTCTTGATTAGAGTGAGACTCATATGCTAGGTTGGGCATATGAGTCCCGATGTCTTAAACATGAGAAAAAAACTCCAAGAAGCATTAAGTTCAATGCAATGTTCAAAATCAAGCCTAGGTGAGACCTAGGTGGGAACCATATGCCCAAGGCGGCATATGAGTTGTAGATCACTAGATGTGGAACACAACCTAAAACATTGAATCATGATTTGTCATTTGTGTCAACATAAAAAGTATCCCTCTATTTTTTTGTGCTTTTTTGGGCCCTCCTTGTTAAATTGAACAATAATGAACCTCTGAAATGCTAAAAACACTAAAATTTGGCACATTATGACTCATAAGCAATTCTGGGCATATCAGTCCTAGATTAGGGTTTCTAGTCTGGAACAGGTTTCTAGAAAAAGGGTATTTGAAACTATAAAAATCAAGAAAAATTCCTGTAGTGGGTCTCATACACCACTTCTGGCATGTTAGCCCTGTTCCACTTTTTTAGGAATTCAAAGTTTAGATTTGTATGTGAATCTCTTCTCTTTCCTTCCAAATTGATTTTTTAATCCAAATATGTGAAAAGACCTGCAAAAAAAAATATAGACTTGATTTTCTTATGGGGGTTTTCCTCGGTCAAACCCTTAGTTTGGTAATTAAACCTTGATAAAAATAATGAAACATGAATGTAACTAGAAATGTAAACCCTAATCTTAAGTGTGTCTAAGATTAGGAAATAAAAAATGCAATGCAACCCTATTCTAGTGTGCTAGAATGAGATGCATGAATGAAATATGGAGATGAATGAATCACTTTGAGAGATCTCTAATCACCCCAAATGAGCCCCAATAATGCTTGTCGGGTATGTGCAAGATCATGATGGGTATGTGTAAGGTATGTGGCTGACAACTTTTTTTAACCCAAAATTGATGAAACAAAAAGGATTTTTAAAGGAGATTCTGCTTTCTACCAATATAAATTATGCTTTACTTTGAATTTACTAAATAATTATTATTCATTTTCTATTTGAATTACTTGTGCACTCAAAGTCCGATTGATAGGTCGATTGAAAACATCTATAGCTTCAAATAGTATCACACTTTTTGAATCCAAAACATGCATCACATCTCTATGCTCGCGATACCATAGGATTAAAAAATGAATTTCATGAAGTTTTGACCAAGTTAAGGTGGTCGTGATACGAGTTTTATATTTTTAAAAGTTGTAATAAAAAAAATTCATAATTAATTATTTACATGGAAAATTACAAAAACAATATGTACTTCACATTGGGACATGAGTCCCTCTACTCTATATCTAAAATCTTATAAAAAATATTATCATTTTATTATGGTTAGTGGTTTTAATGCATTAACCCACTCTTATTTTCCCTTGAACTTTAACTACTAATGATTAAAATTTCAAATTTTCACCAAATAGATATTTTGAAAAAATAAACCTAGTAGTTTAGAAACTACATTCAATTTGCTACAAATCTCTATTCTTACATATTTTTGAAATAATATAGATAACTTATTCAAAATTTTACGTCAAGTTGTCTAACTCTGATTTTTTTGAAATTTTCACCATTTAAGGGCCTATTTTTTCTATGATGATCCTGCATATACCCTATACCTTCCTTAGGCTGAATATAGAGTGATAATGGAGGATGAAATCACTTAGAAAACAATTCATTAGGCTTGGGTTGATGGTTAGTTGCATCTTCCCAACCTAGAATCCATCATGATTCACCATATATAGACAACCATAATCAACCCTTGAAAATACTAGATCTTGGATGAAAGTGAGCTTGAATACCTACAAAAACACTTTAATGCTACTCCAAGACTTCAACTTTTCTTGCTTTTGAACCTTGAATGATCTTGTGAAAGAATGCTTGAATACTTAGAATTCTTGGATCTTGAAATTGCTCTTAAAAAATGCTTACTTAGATGAAATAATGACTTAGAAGCTTTCATATATAGGTATTTACACCTAATTTAATATTATTTAGATCTCAAAAGATGACATCAACTAAAAATTTGAACTAAAAAGTTGAATTTCCTTCTCAAACCCTAAAAAATCCCCAAATGGGACTCATATGCCACCTCTAGCATATGGGTCCCACCTAGAGGAACTCATATTCCCAAGCTAGCATGAGTCCCACCCTAAATTTTGGGGTGGGTTTTTAGAAATTTAAGTGTTTATTTGATTATTTTGTTGGTTTTTTAGTCAAAATAAGCCTCGAGATCTAAAATAAACAATATTAGGGGCTTATTAATGATGACTTAAATGGGTATTTAATGCAAGAGTGCTAAAATAGGTCCAAGTTAAGTGTGAAATTGCACTATTTTCAAGAGCGTAAAATTTTCTACACTATAGGCCCAAAATTAAATTTAACTCAAATTCTTGGCAGGATTATATCATCCTAGATCTTATGTCAGCTTGTAGTGTTGTAATTTTGGGTAATTTGGTATAAACAAGTATAAATAAGAGGTTATTTCACTCATTTTTCACCTAGCAAGAAATCAAGTGATCCTTATAAAAAAATTGAGATCATAAGAGCATTCAAGCATTTACAAGAGCATTAAAGAGCCTTCAAGAGTTGATTATCAAGTGTTTTAGAGCATTATTCAAGCATCAAGCATCATTTCAAAATCATCATGCATCATGTTTATTTTTTAGCTAAAAATTGTGATGTAGAGTTTCACCATTCAAGGAAGTTTTCATTTCAAGATCTATCACATTCAAGCAAGAGTGAAGATACACATCCATTAGAGTCATTTCATACATGTTTGCAACACTTTATTTCTAGGTTTTTGTGATTTGTAACATTGTACGTTGTTTATTCATCATTCCTTCATTTCATTACAAGGTTTGATTACCAAAACGGGGTTTGACTAAGGAAAATCCCTTTCCGCTAACAAAAAAACATTTTTCCCTCTCTTTAGTGTCTAATTTGTAGATCTAGGTTGAAGACATATTGAAGAGAAATTTTGGAGAAAGTTTTCAAGGTGTTCAAAGTTATCAAAGTGGTCTCATCATCTACATCATCATTGCAGGACATCTACAAGACAAAATTCAACAATTCAAACTCAAAGTTCAGGTTGAGAAAATTAAGCAGAGATTGAAGAGCATATTCAGGTCCTAATTTTCTAGAAAATCCCAACTAGACTGATACACTAATTCTGATCTATGAGTCCCAGTTTAGTGAAGTTTACAAATTTCAAGTGTTTTAGGCATATCTCTGCCAGATTCCTATTCTTGCCTAGAAACCCTAATCTAGGATTGAATCACCCAAACTAGTGTATGAGTCCTAGTAGGAATTAATTTCAATGTGTTTAGTAATTTAGACCTTCAATCAAGCTCTCATAGGTTCCTAGGTGCACACCTCTGATCTCTTAGTTTTCTATTATAATTTGCATGCATTTCTAGGTCATTTAGTGAAGTTTTGCATTGCACTCGATTTTAAACATTAATTCTTGTATTTCATTAGTCTTTCCAAGCCCTAAATTGGTGGTAAACACCTCTTTAGTCATTGATCATACCCTAGGACAACCCTATTGCAAGATCTCTTTCTCCCTCTCTACATTGGATTGAGATCTCTAGGGTTTCCTTGAGTCAAACACGATGGTGAAATAGGAGGATCCCTAGCTCTCCAAGGATAGAAACCCTCTTCCCATTTTTTGATGTTTCATTTTGGTGAACCTACATTTAGAAAATCTTAATTCTTATTTGGAGTAAAATCTCATCTTAGATATATAGCTTGCATTAACATTACATTAGGATTTGCATTAGTTATTTGGCATTCTAGGGTTTTCAAATCTTGCATTAGTGAAAGTGCATATAGATTGCATCTTTGCATCTTGTTTCATTGAAAATCATATGAAATCTACATTTGCACTTATTTTAGACATCATACAAACTAGAAAGCATAACTTTCACTTAGATTTTTTTTTGAAATTTGTGCAAAAACCTTAAACTAGGACTCATATGCCCCTTTGGGTGGTTTAGTCCCAGTACAAGAGATTTTTCCTAATTTTTGGGTATTCTGTAGTGATAGTCATTCAACATATAGATCTTTGAAAAACCTTGTTTGGGACTCATACACCCCTCTAGGTGAATTGGTCCCATTTTAGATTTTAAACTACATTTTACAACATTAAATTATCTATTTCTATGTTTTAGTTTGCTACTATTAGTTTTTGTTCTAGTTTATAGAGCTTCTATTACATTCATTTTATTGCATTTAGCTTAGCTTCATCACATCTTGTGTTTCCTTCATTGTCCCTTTTATGAGATTTTCTACTTGGTGTCCTATTACTAATACTATAGTGAGACGAAGTTTGAGACTCATGTCATCCAATGATTGCACAATCATTGTGAATCTTGGGTTATCTAACTCTTTCACTACTAGTGTTACCACTAGTTCACTAGGTATGGACCATACCCTTAACAACTCTTTGCCTTCACACAGTGTGACATATGTTGCAACAATGGTTGCTAGTATTCCAAAAGAAAACATAATCCAAATCCATGCATACCTAGCAAACCTACAAAATAAAATAAGTACTGAGAACATTTCAACCACTACTATCCCTATGATAGATAACATTCATCGCATGCTTAAAAGTGAAGATGGAGTTGACCTTGTGCAAAACATAGTTCATATTTTTTAAAAACATCTTACCTCAACTCTTAGTTGTGCATAACCTTCAAACAATGTTACAAGACAAGGAGGAACTCAAATCCATCCTCCCACAACAATTTCCTCTATTCTTACCTATACCAACCCTCAAGTTACAACAACAATGCAACCAACTAGTAATGTGATTCCTTCCTTGGGTATTTTTGCAAGCATCCCTAGTACCTTTGTGGAATCGTACATCAAATCTCCTACCAATTTACCTCTTATAAGCATTACATTCACTTGTCCCTCAAAAACACACACACCTACACCTTATTCACCTCCATCTCAAAATACAAACAATGATCCTCTCATAAACCAACTTTTGCAAACCGTTTCATCCCTTCAAAAGAAAGTTTCCACTATAAACCAAAATCAAAATGGTCCACCTACATATTATGTCAAAAGAATCTCTTTTCCTTGGAGATATTAAGAACACCAATGTCACAAGGTATAGAGGTGCCTAGATTCAAGAAATGTGCAGGGAAGGGGGATTGTTCTAACCATGTTTCTGCTTATACTACCTTATGTAGTGACTTTATTCTTGAGGATAAACTCTTAGCTAATCTTTTCCTTAGATCCTTGAAGGATACTAAATTAGAATGGTTTTCTTAATTGATAAATAACTCAATTCGTCCATTCAATGCAATTTTTGAGGCCTTTATAAACCATTTCCAAGTGCATGACTCCTAAGATGACCTTAGAAAATTTGATGAGATGTAAGAAAAAAGAAGACGAAAAGATTATCAACTTTATTTCACATTATCAGTCTCTTTATGCCCAAACCAATGTAAAGGTTCCTAACCCTCACCTTCAAAATATGTTCATAGAGAATTTGAAAATTGAGATACAAGATAAGCTTACCATGATGAAATTCCCCTCCTTCATGCACTTATGTACCACCCTACTTGATTATCAAAACTCAGTTAGTAGTTGTGATGCAAAATACACCTTTAGCCAAACAAAGAAGTCTAAGTCCACAAACCACAACAATTATCAACCTTTTTGGACATAGAATAAAGGTTCCCTTCAACTAAATTCCCTCAAAAAATAACTCAACATCCCAATACCCAAGTAGTTCATGTAAAAGTGACTAATTCACTCCCCTACCCAATACCCTTCATAACACAATGCCGCAAATTTTAGAGAAAAAAATGATTACCTTGCCTCTCACCAAAAATCCTGAGCCTAATAAACCTTTATTTATGTTTTAGATTGAATGCTTATTTTCATTATCACTGACAAAATGTACATTACATGAAACATTGTAAGCATCTTAAACATATTGTGCAAAACCTCATTGATTCTGGTTGTCTTTCGATTGCAAGTATTAATGATCAAGGATATAAGTTTGTTGCCTCTCCTACCCAAAAATTGAAAATATTTACTGACCCTATGCCTAAACATAATATTTCATTTGTCAAAGCTAGTGAAACTATAAATAATGATGTGATGATTGTTGACACAGATGATGAGAACATGGATACAATTCAATAAAGTCTTATGGATACCATTGAAAAAGGTCCCATGGATAATATTTAAAAAGGTTTGATTATGTTGATTGAAACTCAAACTCATAAGCGCCATACTAAAATGCCTATTGACATTGCTTTATCATCTAAAGATGTCATTAGAAATGTACTTGAGTTTATGTGCAGGATCATCATGGAAATCAGACCCTTAAGTTGTGATGAAAATTTAGAAAATTAGAGTTAGGAAAATTGACATAAAATTTTGAATAAGTTATTTATATTATTTCAAAAATATGTAAGAATAGAATCTGTAGAAAATTGAATGTAGTTTCTAAACTACTAGGTTTATTTCAAAAAAATCTATTTGGTTAAAATTTGAAATTTCAATGCAATAGTACCTAAATTTTAGGGGAAAAAGAAGTAGGTGTCTATCTGACCACTCTAACCACAATAAAATAAATAGAAGTGCTAGAGAGAATAGGAATAGATGGCATGCCCTTGATCAAAGGTTGAATGAAGAAGAAAACATAAAATAAAGATCCAAATTTTATTGAAGCAATGCATGATGAGTCTCTCGTGCCAAAACACAAAGATGCTATATTGCAATTGCAATAGGGGCCAAACACTCCTCTTGACATTATCATTAGACCTTATTTCATGATTAATTTAGATGATGATGAGGAGATCAGAAAAATTTATGAAGAGGTGCATAATGAATTGAATACATTGTGTTTCTCTTCTATCACCTTAAACGATAATTATCCTAGGAAGAGTGTTGAACTTGGTGATGGTCCTAGTTCGACACTTGCTATTTTCCCTTTGGCTAGTTGTCCACCTTTTGTATATAATGAACATAATTCAGATGTGGATGATGTGCTAATAGGTTGAATCACATGTTCCTAACTAGTATTTTTCTTTCTTTTCTTTTGGATGTTCTATGTGTAATTGCATGTGCATAATGTAACTCCTCGAGCTATTCTGTTTAATGTCTCTCTCTCTCTCTCTCTTTATGAAATTCAACTATTTGTATCTCTAATCTTCTCTATGTTGTAATATTTTATCTTGTTAATTTTATTTTTTCTCCTTTTGAGGATGATGCAAGGCATCAAGAAATTCATGGCTCTTCCATGTTTACCCAAAATATTTTCTTTTATCTTTTTCATTTGTCTTGTGTTTTCATTTTGGGAAAGACATAAGGTGTCAAGACATTCATGTTTCTTCCATGTTGACCCGAAAGGTTTTTCTTTTCTTTTTTTGATGTCTATGTGTCATTATTCTAGTTCTATGCACATTTGGGGAATGATGGTAGTTCCAAGCTCTCTAAAAACCAATTGTAGCAAGAACATATTGACTCCAAATCCATGGATCCCTAATGTGTTTGGAGTTTTATTTTGGGGCCAACCCCCTATTTTCCTTTTTCATAACATAGTTTTAATTGGAAACATATGACTTGGCATAAGTCTTTCCAAGTTAGCTTTCATGTCCTCTTTATTGTTAGCATTTATCATTGGCTACATTAAAATAATTACTCAAAACATGGTGTTTAACAATTTCTTTAAAGTGGTAGAACACATTGGCATTATTCTTTTGCATTCCACGTTTCATTGTGTAGTTTTTTTAATTCATACGATGTGTCTTTCGCTTTGTGGTGACATTGGGTGTGATGTCCCTCAAGTCTATGATCTCTCTTAGCATATTATATTCCTCTTAGTGGCTTGATACGACACACTACATCCCCTAAATTGTGAATCTTCTATTCTTTGATTGGTCCTCTCTTGGAGACATTAGACACAATCTCCCCTAACCTAAGAACTTATGTGAACTAAGAAAGGATCCTTTGAATGTTCTCTACATTGCATTCACAATTTTGGTTATATTGCCACCTTGTATGCCTATGGAGCCATCTTGTTTGTTCATGAGTATCAAGCATACATTTTTTTTCTTTCCTCATGAAGCTCAAATTTCATTGTTGTGTGGCACCTTATCAAATTTATCAAGAGGTATAACTTTGGTCTGGTTGTACAAGAAGCTGAATCAAGGCATGGCTTTCCCATAGACACTTTCTTGTGTGTGAGAGAAAATACTGGCTGCATGGATATGTGTCTCTCTTTTAGATACTCACCCAACAAACAACCTAGGGTTACATTGCCTCAGAGTGAGCATGATTTTTTCAAAAAAATAGCTTAGATTTGATCCACATCATGATGGAAAAATTATTGAAGCTTGATCCACCCCTTTTTTTCTCTCTTTGTATTTAGTAGTGTATTCTTGTGCCTTGTTGTTGCTCCTTATATCATTTTCATGTCTTTTCTTTTGTGCCTACATTGGTTTATCATAGGATCTTGATCCTAAGGGCTTGATCACCCCTCTTGATGATGGTTATCCTATCTTTTTGGCATTGGTGTACATGGACCCCTCTTGATGTGAGTTTCTCTACTTTAGTGTGAGTTTGAAGCAAGTTCATCCTCTCACTAAAGTGGGTGCTAATTGTGGCAACGAGAAAAGTATCCCTCTACTTTTTCATGTTTTTTTGGGCCCTCCTT
>VDFB02356658.1:0-10426 GCA_007258455.2 Sequoia sempervirens | reverse complement strand
TAGCAATCACACCTTAGTGTGCAATGGGTACGCCAAAGAGTTGTGAGAGGTCATTTGCAATATTTAACTTAAAAAAAATGCTTCAATTTATTTTTTCTTCCCTCTTCTACCATTCTTTCCCTTTTATCTGAATCTAATGTTAGATCCTGGATTTGTTGCAACTTCTGAAGTATCTTTTTTTTTTCACTGGGTAGTATGAACACTTTGTTTATTCCTTAGGTTAACAAAATCAAATTTATAATACCATTGTAATGATTTCAATATTTTTTCATAAAACAAATTACTACTTTTTGATCAGCAAGATTCAATGAGGGTGAAGTGGGTGTGTATTGGACACACACGCACACACAACAATAACAACAACAACCTCAAAGATTGTAATAATAGATTACTTGAACAATATAAATAAGTTGAAGCTGAATAAATATATTCAAATATGTCATAATATTATCAAATAAACAAAATATAAATATGAATCAAATAAACTATTACTGCTCCAAACACAAATACTTGTATGAATATTAAAATTAAAATTTTAGACATAAATAGAACCTCTATATGAGATTGTTCTTAAAATTAATACTTCAAGTGTCTTGGAATTACCAAAAAAAATTTAAATAAAAACCCACAGCCTTATATTACTTGTATGAATATTAAAATTAAAATTGTAGATATAAATAGAACCTCTATATGAGATTGCTCTTAAAATTAATATTTCAAGTGTCTTGGAATTACCATAATTTTTTAAAATAAAAACCCATAGCCTTATATTATTTATCATATATATTATTTGTTTCTACCAAACCATGACCTTTTATAAATATATTTTTACATCCCTAAAGTGAAAATTAAAATAAAACCTACATAAGCTAAGTCACTGAAAAAGCATTAGAATGTGGAGTTATATTACTGATCTAATAAGAATATTGTAGAGTGAAGAGAAGAATATTATTGCTTAATACTCCACATATTTAAATGTTACTTTGTTATCTAGTCATGCTTATCTAAAAACTATATTACAACAAGTTGTAAGTAGAGCCTTGATGCCCTGAGCATACCATTTTTTATTTGATTTGGCAAATTTGCAAGCTTTCTATTAATGGTCTATTATTATTTGGAGATCTAGAAGTTAAATTTTCCCATATAACAATTACATATAATTTTTCCTTGAACAAGAATAAAAGTTTTAACAAGGATGGAGATATTTCCTGTCATGACTTGCAAGCCCTCAAGTGACTATAGACCTAAATGTCCATGAACAATGAGGCCATATACTATAGCAAAAAAAATCTATAATATGCTGTAAAAAAATATTAAAGCATTTTGATCAAATGCATAGGAGAATTTGATACCTTATTTGCACATTCAACATTCATAACCATGTTTTGACCATGATTTCATCTTACTGATTAGATTGATACAAAATCTCCTGCACAGTTTTATGAATAGCTTTTTTCTCATCTATAAATTGTAAAAACTTTATATTCATTTCTCCTCTTACTTTTTTCAACTAGTCTGGTTTGCTAATAATTTTGTTCTGCTTTGCAATGATGAATCATGGATTTTGACCTGAAACGTGGAGAAAAAACTCACACAGTCAAATCCAGAATCAATTCATGTTAACTTTATATTCTCTAAATAATTTTTAATTTTACTAAAATTTTGGCCATTTATGCATATCTAAGAATTTCTCTGCACCTGTGCTTTGAAATTAACATGGGTATTAATAAGTGACTGATAGAGTTAAAGCCCTCTACCTCACCACCTAAAAATCATTTGAATATATCGACACAGTGTATGTGTACCAATTCTCAGTCTTTACCCCAAAGCAAGTACCTGTACTGCAAATTATATCATAGAAATTTATACCATTCAATGTCTTTTGGTTAATGTCCATAACTGGACCACTCTAGTTAAATGATATAAAAGTAATAAATAGTTATCAAAATTTTATCTAGTTGAATGGTATAATGTTTAATGATAAGTCAAGTGGACAGTACAAATATTTCAATCAGTTTTTGTGTTTGAAATTACAAATAATTCAGAGAAAAGAAGAGATAATTTATGTTCTCTGGTTGCAGGGGTTGATCTGTTTAACACTTTCAACTTCTCTGTCATTTATAAGTCCACCCCCATGTGGCTACACATCATATTCTTGTACTAGACCTATAGCTTTTAAGGTGGTTTTCTTTTTCATTTCAATCTACTTGGTTACTTTGGGTCAAGGAGGCCATAGACCCTATTTACAAGCATTTGGTGTAGACCAATTTGATGAAAGAGACCCAACAAAGAGGAAGCATAAGAGCTCGTTCTTCAAATAGTGGTATTTTGGTTTATGCAGTGGTTTAGTTGTATTGGTTCATGTGATCATGTACATACAAGAAAACGTTGGGTGGGGTTTGGGTTTTGGTCTCCCAGCTGCAGCCATGGCTATAGCCCTCTCTCTCTTCTTCTACAGAACAAAAATGTACCAACATAAAATACCTTCCACCAATTCAGTAACTCAAATTGTCTAAGTTTTTGTTTCTGCAATTTGCAAGTGGAATGTTTCTATTCTTTCTCAAGGAGAAGGGAACTTATATGTTACTCAAGGATTTAAGGATGAAATGAGAAGTCTTTAGCCCACTAATCAATTCAGGTAAACCTCCTTTCTACCTGTTTACCTGCAGCTGACTAATGCTCATGCAATTTGGAAGAGTTCATAAGCAGCTACATTTCTGTTTAGTCTTAGGCTTGACATTTTTAAAATGCATTTGACAAACTTAATGAAAATACTCCTAAGGACATTCAGTGTTGTTTTGTAGGTTTCTTGACAAAGCTACAGTTGCAACTGATTTGGACCATGAGCACAAAACAAGTATTGATTGGAGACTATGCACGGCCATACAGGTTGAAGAGGTCAAGCGTGTTCTAAGATTGATTCCCATTTGGGTGACTTGTTTGATTTATGGTGCTATTTGTGCACAAATTCCAACATTCTTTACAAAATAGGGCAGCACAATGGATAGAGGGATCATTGGAGAATTTAAAATCCCCCCTGCAAACTTGCAAACCTTTATCAGTCTGTCTTTTCTAGTGCTTGTGCCTGTGTATGATCGAATCTTTGTTCCATTTGCCAAAAGTATAATAGGAAATGAACGTGGTATAACACTGCTACAGAGGATAGGTGTTGGTATGCTTATTTCTATCATTTCTATGATTGTTGCAGCAATGACATAAATAAAACGGCTCCAAGCAGTGAAGGAATATGGATTGATAAACATGCCCCAAGCGACAATTCCACTGAGCATTTTGTGGCTGCTTCCTTAGTACATCCTATTTGGTGTTTCAGATGTGTTCACATATTTAGGCTTGCAAGAGTACTTTTATGATCAGATGCCTGATACAATGAGAAGCCTGGGGGTCGCCCTATATTTGAGTATTTTTGGAGTTGGTAGCTTCCTTAGCAGCATTCTTATTTCTATTATTGAGGAACCTGAGTAGCAGAGTTATGGGACAAACTAGTTTGCGACAACTTTAAACAGAGCTCATTTAAACGAAGTAATCAAACAAGAATGCTTCCAAGATTGCAAAGAGATATGTGGGAGATGGATTTCAAAACAGAACAAAATGTGTATCCCCACACTCCAAAAACTCCCTAAAATCTGGAATAATAGGTGATTTGATGGTGTGCCTTTGTATATTCTTTTCCTTTACATTTCAAAGAGCATAGTCAATAAATTCTTCTTTGTTTGATGAGAGCACAGGTTTTGTTTGTTCATTCGTAATATTTTATGTGGGATCAGGAGTAAAGCCGAAGTCCACAACATTTATCAGCAAGCATGCATGTTAAATTCAGAAGCATAGACAAGGTACAAGAATTTTTTGACAGAACGCTTCAAGAAAATGTGGTCTCAAGGATTTCGATGGTTGCTAGATATGCACAGAAATGGGTTTATTGGCAATGCTTTATAAACATTCAAGCATTTGTTGAATGATAGACCGTATATTAGAACTAGGTAAACACTAAGAGCCAAAGTTCTTGAGGAACATGGTAAATAGGTGCTTGATGCTTCATAATGTATAAAGAATAATTGAACAGTTAATTTAGTAACCTTGTTACATGTCCTCTAATCGATGATTTCTCTACATTAACAACTACTTGCATCCTTAACACTTATTTTGGCTGGGGCTGATAACAAACTTAAAAAAATAAAGGAAAAAGAAAACATAGGAGGCGACAGGAAGACAAACCCACTTGTTTTGTTTGTTTTGTGGTCCCTGCCTATGTTCCTCTTTTCCACCTGATAAATTCTGTCCCTGACACCCCTTGAAAAATGCTGCTTATGCCCTGGTGACACTACTCCCAAGCCTACCAAATAGTGCATTAACTGCTCAGTTCACTGCCCGTAATTACGCAGCCTCCAACAAAAAGAAAATGCATTTTAGGAGGGAAATGGAAAATGGTGTGGGAAAGGAAAATGTAGAGAGGGAAAATAAAACATTTATTTTAGAATTTTTTTTCTTATTGTCTTAATTTAAGACAATTAGAAAGTTAAAAATATATTGTCTTAAACTAATGTCTTAAAATCCTCCTTAATGTAGTATTGTCTTAATTTAAGACAATTAGAAAGTTAAAAATATATTGTCTTAAACTAATGTTTAAAATCCCTCTTAATGTAGTAGTGATAAACTTTGTGTTTGTCCTATTTTATTCTATTTACAAGTCTCATTATTTTTTGTTTTAAGTCTATTTCTTATACACTTAAATTAATCTTGATTAAATTTTATATATTTGAACATAAAATTATTTTTTAAAATAAATATACACACTAACAAATAAATATATAAATACAATTTTGTCATCTATATGTATTCACTTAAACTAAAGTTGGAATAAGTGAGCTTGACAAATTTTAAAACTAACATTGTTTTTAAAATAGAAGAAAACAGGCATACTTCCAAATTATGATGTGCAATTATTACTGCTTTGCGATGTGATGGGAATTCCTGGACCAGATCGAAGAGACAATATACAGCGAAGTGGCATATATCCAAACTCGGACCAATGATATTCTCTACAATGGATATTGTCGTTTAGGGACAACGAATCTCTCTAACTCTCCACACTCACGATTCTTCTACTTACCATTTAACGTTTGTCAACCAGTGTCTATATAACAATCACTTAAAGCTTTGGCTCAGGCGGGTAGGCCTAATATCAGAGGATCATGGCTTCTTCTGCATATTACAGACTATTGGATTCCGTGCTTCTCCAGAAACCGGGCAAAATCTGTCCGTGTGCGTCAGCAATTTCTTCGAAGCATACTGCTTCATTTGCATTCACACGATGTAAGCATGATGTCATACCTTTCCACTTTAGCTTTTATGGATTACAGTTTTTCTCCCAGAGAATTGATTTAATGAGTCTGACATTTGATACTCTCAGATTGTAGCGAAAAGAATGGTGTTCGTCTTACAATTGCAAAAGCGGCAGCTCGAGGTAATTCTTTTCTTGTGAATACATCAAAACCTTATATAATTTCTATAGAACTTCTGATAAACTCGAACTGGGTTATACTAATCTGCCATTTTTAACGAGTTTTATAAGGTTAGAGGATGTTAATCACTTCATCTATTGTGAATAACGTTAATTAATCTGATAGGTTGAACATCTCAAATCAGTTGAAGTTGCACAAAATGCATTTCAAATCAATCTGCTCCCAATTACTGATGGGGTTAAGATCGAGGAGAGGCCACAGCTTGAGGTGATTCTGGTTTTTCAATAAAATCTTAACAAGATTTAAACATTGAATCAATTCTCATAATCGTCGTGTTTAAAATGGACAGTTGGGTAAGGAGTCAATGGAGATGGAAAGGTGTATAGAGATGATAAAAGGCATGTTTCGATCAATAGAAGACGGAGAAACCTCCATTTCTCCATATGACACTGCATGGGTGGCACGGGTTCCAGCCTTAGATGGCTCTGGAGAGCCCCAGTTTCCTTCTTGCTTACAGTGGATTATTGATAACCAGCTAACAGACGGCTCGTGGGGAGATTCCCACCATTTTCATGTTCGTGACAGAATTCTCAACACGCTCGGTTGCGTCATTGCTCTTAAAACTTGGAACGTAGCTACTGGAGGCGTCAGCAAAGGTAAGGCTTTGTTTGGTTTCGAGCCCTGCCAAGTGTTTGTATAACTGTGTGTTCGAAGCCAGAAGACTTCCTAATCTCTTTATCACAGGATTACGTTTTCTTCAGAGGCATATTCCAAAAATAAATGCCGAAGATGTTATTGACAGTCTGATTGGCTTCGAGATTATCTTTCCTGCTTTGATGGACGATGCTAAAGTCATGAACTTAGATCTTCCTTACGATGATGATCTGGTACATAGAATCTACGATGAAAAGGCCTTGAAATTGAAAAGGTAATAACTAGTCTATGTATGACTTAAGCGGTCTGTCTGTCGATTTATAGGATTTTTAGCTTGGTCCTTTAATTAGACGATTCTCTGACTAACGCAGAATACCAATGGATGTTCTGCATAAATATCCGTCGACATTGCTGCATTCTCTGGAAGGGTTGCGTGATATGGTAGATTGGGATAAGCTTCTCGAGTTGCAATTCAAGGACGGATCATTTCTATTCTCACCATCTTGTACAGCATGCGCTCTTATACAAACTAGTGATGTAAACTGTGCTCGGTACCTTGACAAAATAACGAAGAAACACAATGGAGGAGGTAATTAATTTCATTTCTGGTTCCCGTGAGTATGATCTTAAGGCTGAAATAGAACTGATAAGAACTACTGCAAACTGTTGAAAATGTGAGGCGTATGTGCTCTGCTCTTCTAAAAAATACTGTTTTTTTTTTTTTTGGTATATTGATGGGAATATAATCATGTACATAATCTTTTTCCATCAATACTCCATTTAAGAATACCTAGCGCTAGTTGCGATTGCCAAAATAGATATCATGGCGTTTAATCTTGCACCTTTGCAATTGCACAAACAGATCCCATAGTGTTTAATCTTGCACTGCTGCAATTATCAAAACAGATCTTATAGAGTATAATCTTAATGCATGGGAAAAATTCTCATTGGAATCAATTTTAATTTGTTGAAAATAGTCTTAGCCACTAATTTTGGTTTGCCAATATTATCGTTTGTATTCTATTTTGTGGTATAAATCCATTTTACTCCTTTTAACCTCTAAAAAATTCTTGTTGGGATGTGCATTAAATCCCATGTACCAATTTCTCGTTTGCTTCAATTCCATCATCCATAACTTTTAATTAATTGCCATTCTTAGTTAAATCTTTATATAAAAAAATAAGGTCAAGTTCTATAAATAATGTAAAATCATACAATAAATCATCATAGGTCTCTTTCACAATTTTTGTCTTCTTAGTTGTTCTTGGTATTGAGATGGTCATTTTGTACTAGATTGTGTTAGAGAAGGAGATAGCTAGAAATGTTAGAACTATTATTTTCAACAAGATGTTAATTTGATATACTTTTCTTTGATTCTTTCATTTCAAGTTGTTGGTTTTATAGTGTTTTTTTCATTCTAATCATATTTTTGTTCATAAAAATGTTTTTTTTTTTGCTAACTATAACATGTTTTATAATTGCATTATATAACTTGTAAGTTTTTTATTGTTTACTATAACTAACAATGATACATTTCTCTCTTTTATCATCTATTTTCTTCTTCTTTCATCAAGAATGTGTGCATAATAAATATACCCAAAAAATCTTAAATGAGAAACACTATGTTTCTTCTTACTTCTTGTTTCCTATGGAATTTTATCTTTTATACTTATAAAAGAACACTTACTTAATAGATACACTAAGAGTACTACTACTTCCACCGAAATTGTGTATTGTAAATGCTTATAACCATTTTCATGATTTTCGTAGTAATTTTTTTAGAAACATAATTTTATTATAGTTTATACTTTGTATTATATATTTCTTCCTAAACCCATTCCTTTTGTGCAAATTAGAAAATCATTACACATATTAAACACCTCTATATGTTCCAAACACTTTTACAAATTGTGAAATATTTCAACCAAATATTTAAATTAATAATTTATCCCCTAAATTTCTTATTTCTATTTCAAGAAATAAAACCAATTCATCCAACTATAATCATTATTGAAAGCTAAAGAACTAAAAATTTCCATCAATTTCCAATTGATGGTATTCGAGAAAGCTCGCACATGTTTGAACATGGGAGATTGTTTTAAAGTTTACAAATAATCTTGTGTTAAAGTTTTCCGTTTTCTTTTATTTTTAGTTGGTGTCGACTGGATTTCTTGCTGACTTGATTTGAAGGTAGAGCTATCTATCACAGAAAATTAGGTGAAGGTAGGCTTATGTTTCTAATTATGAGGTTGTGGCTTATATTTGCTACCAGCGCCCACTGCATATCCTGTGGATTTATTTGAGCATTTATGGATGGTCGACCGGCTAGAACGTCTTGGGATTGCTCGATATTTTGGGAAAGAGATCACAAACAATCTTGACTACGTATATAGGTTGATTACACTAATTTTTAGTACCCTAAATAATTTTCAATTTTGAAACAGTTTTATCTGAATAATTCTAGAGTCAAATTTTGTTTATTCTTTATAAACCAGATATTGGACAAATGAAGGTATTGCATGGGCAAGGGAGTCTTCAGTTCAAGATGTAGATGATACATCCATGGCTTTCAGACTTCTTCGATTACATGGATTTGATGTATCTACTGGTTAGCATTACATACTCTTTGAGAACAATACAAGTACTTTTTTTAAGTTGTTACTGTGATGAACAATCGGCATCATCCTTCATTTTTTCATATTGCAGAAGCATTTTCTCATTTTAAACAAGGTGATCAGTTCATTTGCTTTAAAGGGCAAGTGAGCCAAGCTGTTACAGGAATGTATAACTTATATAGGGCCTCTCAAGTTATGTTTCCTGGTGAATCTATACTTGAAGAGGCCCAAATATTTACTAAAAATTTCCTAGAGGACAAGAGAGCTAAAAACCAGATCAATCACAAATGGATTATCTCCAAAGGTTTAGTTGGTGAGGTAATGAGTTAATTTTGTATACTTCTTTTCTTTTTCATTACAATGTTTTGTATGCCCTTTGTTCTGCTTACCAATTTTGACGTCATGGGGATTAAAATCAGGTCGAGTACGCTCTAAATTTTCCATGGTATGCCAGTCAACCGCGGATCGAGACGAGAATGTACATTAAACAGTACAGGACGGACGATGTTTGGATTGGAAAGTCGCTGTACAGGTAAACAGTCTACAAAACTCCATATCAGTAATCCATGTTTGTATCTTACAACCCACCTCATTTAGGATGATGTGTCTGGAGTTTATGATCCATTTTTCTATCTTATAGAATGCCATTTGTAAACAACAAAATATACATCGAGCTAGCCAGGGAAGACTTCAATTTATGTCAATCTATCGACAGGAAAGAACTCGACGCAATTTTTAGGTAGAGTTTTTCTCCTGTATTTTAATTGGAGTCTCGTGATTGTGAAGTATATAACTAAAGTAACATGTGGAGAAAAGCAAAATTACTGACAGACAACTGTCGTTCTCTCTGTTTTCGTTACTGCAGATGGTCCGGAGAAAACCGGTTTGACGAGCTGGGCTTAGGGCAGGATTCGATTGTGAGATTATATTTCTTACCTGCAGTAGCTCTATTTGAACCAGATATGGCTGCTTCTAGGCTTGCATGGGCACACTCGTCCATACTTATGACTGCAGTGACAAATCTTTTCTCGCGCTGGCATTCATCGCCGCATAAGAAACACCACTTTGTGAACGCGTTTATGAGGTAAATCTTACACACATCTAGTAATTTTCTCTAGCAAAGATTCTAGATTTCTTTCATGCTAATCCACATCTTTTGTTTTAATACTCTTTGATCCTTTTTAATCCCCTGGATCCAATCTTTAATCACGTCTTGTAGACCTGAAGTATTAAGCAACCATCTATATAACGAATGTAAATGATTCCAAATCCCATATAAATGTTGGAATTTAAACCCTAACTATTGCCGTCCCCGCCAACCAATGCCCGCAATCAATAAAATAATCATCGCGATATCGCGGGAGACTTCCGTAATATTTTTGTTTTATATTTAACCGCCAGCCATTGCCCGCAATATCGCAATCAAGAAATTAACCATCGCTATACCGCGTGAGACTCTGTAGAAGTTTTGTTTTACCTTTAACCGCCGCTGTTTACCGGGCCGTCAACTAACCGCTGCCCGCGATATCGCAATATGGGTTTTACCTAGGAACCTTTTACGAAGCTGCCACCGCCAGGAAATATCGGGATACGGAAGAATTAATATTTATGTTATAATATTGATGTAAAGGACATTGTATTAAATGTGTGTTGACGGAGAAAAGGTAGTTAGGTAAT
>VDFB02356657.1:0-12930 GCA_007258455.2 Sequoia sempervirens | reverse complement strand
CTAATTATGGCGAACAACCAAATGCAAACACTCGGCTCGGCATGGAATCAACAAGTTCCAACGCTAAATGCAATTCCTCAGCCATCTTATCAAGTATCGACACCATCAAATCAGTTAGTTCTCCATCTTGAGATGCCTTTGTCCCAGGCACAAGCAACACAGCCTGTTTATCTCCAAAGCACAGTGCCACCAGCGAAAACCCAAGAGGAGAAAGATGAAATGAAAGATTTAATAGAACAAGTAAAAAGGCTGTCAACTGAGGTGACTTACCTCAGAAATCAGAACAATCAGATTCAAGCCATGCAGTGAAGCTATCAAGCACATCAAGGTGCTAACCGAGGATATCAAAATAATCCTCCAAGTCATCAAGATACTCATCAAGGATACAATCATGAAAACAGTCATGGGTATAGAAATAATAATCAAGGATTTTAGAAGAGACCCTGGAATACAAGGCCTAACCTAACAATGGAGGTGTTCCTTAACCGTTGGACAATCCGCCACCTCCCGAGAACCGTCCTGCAGATAAAGTCTTCTTGGCTAAGGCCGCCTTGTCAGGATGGTGTAGGCTACACAACACCAATCAGCACTCTGAGCTTCAGTGCCATGAATTCCAAGTTGCAGCTAATATTTTTAAGAGAGAAACGAAGAACACGGACGCCACAGAGAATCCTCCAGTTACAAGATATGAGTTAGTCCTAGCACCCCGATATGATCAGGCATTGCTCTTAGAAGATTTCAACTTTCCGCCTGAGTTTCAAAGTTATATGCCCCCACCAGTTAACCAAAATTTCCACCAACTTCAGCAAATGGTCCTGTGGGGACGCCAGAGTTTCAAATGCCGTCAGAAGCTCATGCCACATATGCACTACCAGAGGAGCCTCTTAGCAGAGATGGTTATATTTTTCCGCCTCTTAACAATAGCGTCCTGGTAGAGGGAAGAAGGGAGGTGCAAGCCTTTTAGTCAACTGGAGGTGGAGCTCCTAGAGTTTATCAAAGGAACTATCAACAAAATGAACCTCTGACTACATCGACACCTCCAAATAATTTTACAACTCCCCCACATCCAAATGCGAGTAATGTTCCAAGTTTACCAAGAGATTCTCTAGAGTACAGGCAGTAGAATGCGACACAAGGCATAAGTGGACAACAAGCTACTCAACAACCTGCTTACCAAGCTGAACGCGAAAAGAAGGAGAATTCTCCTAGAGAAGATATCAAGAAGCTTAGTTCCTACGTGTTAGAAGAATTCAAGAAGATAAAGGTTAGTCTTCCCCTCTATGAGCTAATGAAGATTTTAGAGGTTAGAGACACTCTTTTGGCAAGTTTGAATGAAACTCCTGTCGTGAGAAGCACCCAGTGTATCGAGAAATCCTCCTGTTGTCACACAATCTCGTCCCACACAAAACACGAATGTGGTACAGGATGTGCCCCAGATGCCCTTTAATGCTTGGGAAGCTCAACAACAGTCTTCAAATTTTGTGGGTATGGTGCAAGGTTCTTCAAGTGCTTCTGAGAAGCCTAAGGCCAAGAGTGAGAGGAGTGCTCAACCTGATACTCCCCCAAAGCAAACACAAAATTCAAAAGATGTTGCTCAAAACAGTCAAGTTCAGATGAACAAAAAAGATGAGAAAAGAGATAATGTGGCCGACAAAAGGAGAAAGCCAGTAGTGTTTTATTAGGGGAAAGATGAACCAGCCCCATTCCTTGTTTCAATCAAAATTTTTGGAAAGTTATTACATAATTGTTTGATCAATTCTGGTGCATCAAGTAATGTCATGCCTTTGAAGGTATGTGAGAGGTTGGGTTTAATTCCACTCTAGACCAACAAGAAGGTGACTCAGCTAGATAGGACTGAAGTTCTAGTTGTGGGAGAATTGAATAACATTCATATGCAGCTGGCAGCAGATCCCAGAGTTCAGAGTTGCATTGACATATCAGTTGTGGACATACCTAATGGTTATGGCATGCTATTGAGCAGAGATTGGTCCAGAAAGCTAAATGGATAAATTGTGACCGACTTCTCCCACATGTGGTTGCATTGGAAAGGAATTCCAAATCAAATAAAGGTTGAGAGCACACCACGACTCAGATTAATGATCACAGAGTATGGTGAAAACAATGAGATTTTGTTTGTGGAAACTGATTTGGGCTCATATAAGCCCTTTAAGTGAGAAGTCCTCATGTTGCAGAGCTCGAATGAAGAAAAGTTTTTAGAAGATGCACCCACCTCCACTGAAGTGTTGATTGAAAATGATTCAAGTGAGAGTGAGAGTGAAGGAATGTTCGAGAATTTCAGAGATTTCATGTTAAAGAGTGAAGCAAGAAAAAGAATTGGGAAAAGATGCCTCCATCAAAAACTTGTTGTTACCCAATTCGTGTAGAATTCACGAGGCTTTCCATTCAGAGATCACAAGTGCCATGTGTAAGATCGCCTTGAAGCAAGTTCCAAAGATGGTTCCACAAGTCCCTTTAGAGAAAGAATGTGAAGAAGTTAATGAAGGAGAAGACCGAATTCAAACTAGGCTGTCCCAATTGATGCATTTGGAAGAGGAGAGGTGAAGCATTAGAAAATTTGGCTAAACATCAGGGAGTTGTGAAGAGATGGTTCGACAAGCAAGCTAAGATCAAGTCCTTCAGGATTTCCGACTTGGTCTTATGTTGGGACAAGGCCCATGAAAAGAAAGGTGATCATGACAAGTTCGACAAGTTATGGCTGGGTCCTTATCAGATTTCAGAGATCCTGGGAGATAATGCATTCAAGTTGAGGACATTGACAGGAGAGGATATCCCATTGCCAGTCAATGGGCAATTCCTCAAGCATTATTTCAAAGTATAGATTCCCTCTCGGGACCTACTTTGTACATAGTTAAGTTAGGTTGCTTTGTTTTCCTTTTGGTTTTGGTTTGTTCCGTTTTGGTTTTGGTTCGTTCACCTTCGGGTTTTTGGTTTGGCGTTCTTCCCTTGAGTTGTCCACTCAAGTAGTTTCGGGTTTGGAATGGGCAAAGATTTTGGAGTTTCCTATTGCGAAAGGGGTGGTGATCTTTCCCTTGCACAACTTGGTTTCTTTCCACTAGGCTTTATGGCTTTGTGCAAATTTTGAAAGCCAAGGTTGTTTTCCTCTTGTCATCATCCGGTTTGGAAATAAACTCGACTCAGGAGGTTAATCCGTTATTGTGTCTTAACACATGAGTCCAAAGATCCTAATGCCCTACCAGTTTAACAACTGCTCTGAGTCATTTTGATTTCTTGGGAAAGGTTATGGCAAGTGAAAATTTTGCGTCTTGCTTCAACGCCACTACAATTCCCAAACCCATTGGAAGCTTCACTACTTGCCAACCAATTGTGGAATTGACGGAAAATCAATATGGAAGAAAAGAGGAAATGTACCAAAAAGAACAATGAAAGAAATATTAGATTTTGAATATTGGTTTTGGGAACATACGGATAACTCCACCGGGGCTATAGACGCCTGACTAGTAGTGGAGCAATATTTGTGGGAATTGTAGCGACAACCTCGTCGGGGCTATGCACGCTTGACTGGCAGCGAGGCAATGTCCAGGATGATTTTGAAGTTAAGATACTTATACAGCTTGCCACGGCCAATTCCAGAGATCAAGATGGTTTAGAGATAGGATCTTGGATGAAGGTGTTTTGATCAAATATCGGATTCTTCTCCCCTTTTGAGTAAGTTTCCTTTCCGTATGATGGTTCAAGAAAGATTAGCTAAGGCTCTATTCTTAAAGTGTTTTTCAACACTTTCTCGTGGGGACGCCAGATGTTGTGACCTTATCACACATCACCCCATTCAAAATGGGGACCACCTAATTTTTGATCCATTCGGGTCTTTTGGCTTTGGTTTTGTGTTGTTTTGCGGCAGTCTCTCTTAGTTCCTCATGTCTTTCCAGGGATGTACCTATATTTCGGACTAATTTGGAGTGTTGGCTAAGTTTGAAGTACGTCTTGAAAAATTAGGGTTTCATTCTTCAGGCTAGTTTGAGGTCAAATTAAGTTGGCAAATTAAAATTTGAGCTTGGCATTGTAATATGGAGGCTTCAGGCAGGTTCCCATTAAATTTTCACTAAATTCCGACAACTTTCTATTTATAGTAAGTACTCAATTTGGGACCCTTTTCCTAGGACTTTTGAAATTCTAAACTACACCATGTTTAGAGCCCTTTGAGCTACTTGCCTGCAAAATTTGACCACAATCGGACAACTTTCTATTTCTAGTAAGTCCCCTATTTGAGGCTTTTCTGCTAGGGTTTTTGAGAAACTGACTATTACATTGGATTCGGGACCTTTCAAAGTGCTTACCTGCAAAATTTGAGCCAATTATGAGAACTTACTATTTTTAACAGGTGCCCCAGTTTAGGGGTTTTCCCTAGGCTTTTGGAAATTTTGATATCACTGAGTTTAAACCCTTCCAGAGGACTTGTGTGATGAGCCAAACTGGACTTGACTCAAAAACCCCAAATTTAATTCTTGAAATTCTCTTTTTCAAGAACCAACCCACGAGCCTCTCTGCAATGATTTCCACGGTGCTTGTAAAATTACGATTAGGGTGTTGGTGTCTTTCTTGTGTTTGGAATTAATGCCAATGATATACATAAATTTAACAATCATTTGCATGTAATATGAACCCGAAATGAACTAAACTTCAATTGATAACACAAGAAGTCCCAAATTCATAATTAATAGACTTTCTTCATTACAAGAGAGAGTACATAATGGGACGGCTTGCATACAATTCAAGAGATACTCAAGCAAGATTCAAAATGACCTTTAAGAAGCATTCTACATGATATAAGAGCTTACATGGCATAGATAACTAGCATCAAATTTGGGAGGCAATACATCTTATGTCTTAATTCTACTTACAGCCAAACTTCACTGTGAACGATTGATTGCTACCACGCCATTAAAATGCACGCAAAACAAACTTACAACTTTCTCCCCGAATGTTTGAAGAAATAGCTTCTAATACTAAGGGCGCCCCCTTAGGGAAAGAAAGCAGCCACAAAGATGAGGCGTTTTATTTCCTCCAAGCTGATCAAACCCTCAAGAAGGTGTGGCTGGCTGTAGATGAAGAAATCAGCTTTCAAAAACTTCCAAAATGCAATTGACTACCTCTAGATGGCGAATGGAGATGCTGGCAGCAAAAACCCTTCCGAAAGATGCCTCCAACAACTTGTTATCAGCAATTCCAAGCTCCAAAAAGAAGCAACAAGAAAATAACCAGCACTTTAGGGTGGTCTTTCACACCTTCAAGATGCCAAATCCTAACTACAAGCCCCAAACCAGGCTTACCCACTGCTGAAATTGAGAAACCCTAGTTTCTTTCTTCCACAATCTCCAACTCCCAAGTTTCATTCAACAAAATATCATCATGCATGAATGGGTCGAACTTTCTCAAGGTCTTTTATAATTTCACTTTGAAACACTATTCATTAAAAAATCACTATTCACTTAAGTTATTTCTTTTTTTCACTTTAGGGATGAATAGTAACAGCAAAATAGAAAGTGACCCCTTTAAAATATAGACACATGGTCCCTAAGCCTAAGAAAGTGACATAAGTGGTGATGATCAATAATTTAAGCTCCAATTACACGCCAAACGCGCAAATTCACCAAGTCACCAAGCTCCGGATACTATTACTGCATTTTACCGACCAAGTGCCCGATCAAGTGACCCTCTATCCAGAACCATTAGCCTACGAGGATCGACATAATAGGCTAATCCATTGACTCTGATGCTCGCGAAAGAATGGGGACATTACAGTCCACCCTCCCTAAAATTGCTTGTCCCCAAGCAATCATTACTGCGAAGAAACCTCATTCCTCGGAAGGCTCGAAAGAAGTACTGTGGAATGTCCCATGCATCGTTAACTAACTCCTGCAGCGCCAGCATAAACACAACTGCGCAAAAAATGCCTGGATCCCAAACCCAGGATGACAGTCTGCCATGTTTGATAACCTCTAACTTCTTTTGCGCAAATCTGATCACAACTTCACCATGCTGAAAATGGTGAAGCAACCTGTCGAAACCCATCCAAATTGCAGTGATAGACCCGTCACCACTCGGATCCCAATACAACCTGAACTCCCATTCATCTGTCATGAAGAGACAAAAATATCTAGAAACTTTTGCAATACAATATCTCCCTACAATCTCTCCAAAACACCCATGGAAGTGATAACTAATCAAACCATCATGTCCGCTGACACCGTAATCACCTCGTAACCATGTATCCATATGAAATCCCTGTGACATTAAAGTAGCAAACCCTGTCGGATATATATTAGCATGATGGATAATGGACTGTTGTCCCTGCCAGTAATCCCCCGCAAGCAACTGAATCAGGTACTGGCAGCCTTTAGTCCCATCTTCTGAAGATGGTAACTTTGGACACAATAAAGAGTTACTCCCTTGACTGCACCAAGAGAATCACTCTGCGCCCAAGAACTGTGCATCGAATATGAATCATGTACAGGTGGATCAAAGACAAAACTATCAGGAGTATGATCGGCTTCTAGCCCTAAGAGTGGATTGTCATAGATCAAACCATCATCAAACTCAAATAAGGGCTTATTCACAAACTGCGCAATCATTCCATGCTGGTCTGAACCGTCCAACTTCGAGTCCCTAGAATTGTGCTCCTGAATAGGCTCATCAAGCTTCCAACCGAAATCAACTGTATGGGATGGAAAGACTGATTTGCTCCTAGGAGAAGGAAACAAATCATCACAAGAACCGATCTCCCAACTAGATGCTACTCTGCATATCTCCTGTGAAGAAGACATAGTAGTGTCACGAGTCGACACATAACTCCCTGGTGAGTCAACTACCATGTCACAAGAGCTATCCATAATCTATTCCGCATCACCTGTCATGGGACTAAACTCGGCAAGACTAGGTGCAACACATGGCTCTCCACAACTCTCCACCAACTCTCTCATCCCATCTGTATCAACTCCCCTTGAAATCGTGATGGATGTAGTAACCACATCATCAACCTACTCACACCCACAAACCGTAGACATATGTTCCCTGCCAACTGCTGCCATGAAAACCTGAACTGTATCGGAAGCTGGTGAAAACTGTGCCAAACTCGAGACCATGGTAAGATCCTCCAACTGTGAGTGTGACTCCTGAAGAGCCAACTGAGCACTCTCCAATGAATCCATAGTCACCTCGAGCCCATGAGTGAGCTCGTCAACCTCCTCCTCTTTTCCCTTTAGTGCATTGTAGCAAGTGCACCCCCACTCGAGAAGATAATCCCTATCAGCTAGTAATTGTAAGTAATTTTGTTTCATTATCCTAATGGCTTCTCGTAGGGCATGGAATTTTGCAAGGGAAAGGCTACTATCACCGTGCTCATCTGACATAGGAGTACCCCAACCATACGTAGCTAACATCTGTCGAGCAACATCAAAATGCTCTAATGCTGTAGCAATCATGTTGTCATTGACCTTAAGTTGCCCAACCAAAAGATGATACCCCTTTGACTCATCATTTCCACCCATATCCGCACTATAGTAAAAGGCTGAATCCTTATCACTCTCGTCATGAGTAGTAGCATTGTGTGTGCTATCAGTGTCGCCCACAATATCAACAAGGGTACTGCTGCCATGTACCTCATAGGATGGCTCAACACATTTTGTAGAGGCTGCTGTTTTGGCAGTAGCTTTGCACACTTCTTCTTCCAAAGCAACTGCATATCCACCTGACTCGCGATCCTGGGATTCATTGCCCTCAAATAATTTTTCTGATTGGTTTCCTACGGTCTGATATGACAAATCAGACTCACTCTGGCATGAATCATCACCATAAGTTGCATAATTAGTACCCAAATCTCGAGTACCCACCCATGACAACTCTGTAGAAACATCAAGCCTTGGTGTAATCACCTTCCTCTCATGCTCATGCCAAGTTTCATCACTGCTGTCATGAAAATCAAGGTTGTTATCAATGCTGGTAACAACTCCTGGAATGCTGTGAATTTCATTCAAGATTCCCTCAACACTGATCCTAACTCCACCATACCAGAAGTGGTGAAGCAATACACTGGGACCCATCCAAACAGCCGTGCTAACTCTGTCTCCACCTGGATCCCAATATAAACCAAACTCATGTCCATCCATCATGAGGAGGTAAGGATAACTGGAAGCATCAGCTACGTAACATCTCTCCATAACCTCCGCTAAACTCTCAGGGATGTGATATCCACATGTGCCATCAAGCCTGCTAACATTATAATCCTTTTGTAACCTTGTGTCCACTGGTAGTCTCTGAAACCAAGGAGTAGCAAACCTTGTTGGATACACATCAGCCTGATGGTAGACTAAATATTGATCCTACAAGCACTCACCCGCCAACAACTGAGTCGGGTATCTGCAACCACTAGATCTATCTACTGAAGATGGTAACCCTCCATCCAAAAAGGGATGGTATATGTCCTGAACCAATCCACACTGAAGCATCAACAAATCCTCCGTATGTGGACTAGAAGAGAAGTGTTGAGCACTTCTCACAATGCTCGCCTCAGTAAACTCCATTGCGGACTCTGTCTGAAATCTCGATCCACAATCAATGCTCATCTCAGGACTCGGGTCAAGGGGGTGATCAACATCTATCTCAAAGAGCGGTTTATCATATGACCAAGAAGCATCTATCTCGAACAATGGATTGACGATCATCTCGCACTCCATCTTCTGATCTGCTTCCTGCTCCCCTCCGAAATCTGCACTATAGTACGAGGTTGAGTCGACCTCTTTCTCATCATGATCAGCATCATCATGTATGCCATCATCAGCACACACATCATCATCCAAGGCACTGCTGCTATATGTCTCATACGATGTTTCAAAAGACGATGTAGAGTCCACTCGTGTTAAAGCTTGATCAATCTTATCATTCTTCTCCGCCAAAGGATCCTGTAAATCTAGCCTGTGTGAATCATGAACTGTCAATCCTTGCACATACTCTGAGTTTGCATCTTCAAATTGATCAAAAGTTTCATCAGCCATTACTGATACACGAGATGTAGGGAGCTCTAAACCCTCATTGGTTTCATATGGACCCTTTTCTTCATGTGCATCTTCCTCAACATGTTCATTATGCAACCTTTTAGCATCTCGTTTAAGACCACCACCCTCGTGTTCTGACTCTTTTTCATCTTCAAAAGGACTCAAGTCCCCTTCCCCTATGGCTGTCATAGAAATTTCAACTATATCAACCTTATGTATAGATTCTCTATCCATTTCATGTGTAAGCAATTCTTGAGCTATAACGTGATATTTCTTCCTTGCAAACTCTGTCTTATGACAAAGACTCGGGTGCAAATCCATGTAACTCATGAAAGAAAGTTTCTTCTTAATTTTTTGAGGAAGAGTGCTATACTCCTCAAACAGGCTAATCACTTCTTCTTCTTTGTTTTGCAAAGGACTCAAGTACCTGTCCTCTCCAGCTGCCTTAGAAATTCCAATTCTATCATCCACAAGGAGATCTTCTAAGGTCTGATTTCTGCTCACCGAGGGATCCGCTGAATGCTGGTCCATTTTCTTTGGTTCTGAATCCTCATAGGGAACCCACATTATTCTATGCGCCTTGTCCTTAGGTCTCAAGGGACAATCATGGTTTACATCGTACGGCTCTCTGCAATAAGAACACAACTTCTTCATCCCATTCCGACTTTCATCCAACCTTTTCAATCTTTGTTTAAGCTTCTCTATGTTCCTGTCCCACTACTTTTGGGAACTGGCCATGTTCACTGAAACCTCCGAACTACAATTGGAACCTACCCAACAGGATGGCAAGAAACCGCTCTGATACCACTGTGATGAGCCAAACTGGACTTGACCCAAAAACCCCCAAATTTAATTCTTGAAATTCTCTTTTGAAACCAACACGAGCCTCTACTGCAATGATTTCACAGTGCTTGTAGGTCTGATTAGGGTGTTGGTGTTTGTCTTTCTTGTGTTTGGGAATTAATGCCAATGATATACATAAATTTAACAATCATTTGCATGTAATATGAACACGAAATGAACTAAACTTCAATTGATAACACAAGAAGTCCCAAATTCATAATTAATAGACTTTCTTCATTACAAGAGAGAGTACATAATGGGACGGCTTGCATACAATTCAAGAGATACTCAAGCAAGATTCAAAATGACCTTTAAGATGCATTCTACATGATATAAGAGCTTACATGGCATAGATAACTAGCATCAAATTCAGGAGGCAATACATCTTATGTCTTAATTCTACTTACAGCCAAACTTCACTGTGAACAGTGACTGCTATAGTACCCGCGCCCATTAAAATGCACATAAAAACAAACTTACAACTTTCTCCCACCGAATGTTTGAAGAAATAGCTTCTAATACTAAGGGCGCCCCCTTAGGGAAAGAAAGCAGCCACAAAGATGAGGCGTTTTATTTCCTCCAAGCTGATCAAACCCTCAAGAAGGTGCAGCTGGCTGTAGATGAAGAAATCAGCTTTCAAAAACTTCCAAAATGCAATTGACTACCTCTAGATGGCGAATGGAGATGCTGGCAGCAAAAACCCTTCCGAAAGATGCCTCCAACAACTTGTTATCAGCAATTCCAAGCTCCAAAAAGCAGCAACAAGAAAATAACCAGCACTTTAGGGTGGTCTTTCACACCTTCAAGATGCCAAATCCTAACTACAAGCCCCAAACCAGGCTTACCCACTGCTGAAATTGAGAAACCCTAGTTTCTCTCTTCCACAATCTCCAACTCCCAAGTTTCATTCAACAAAATATCATCATGCATGAGAAGTTCGAACTTTCTCTTCTCCTTTTATAATTTTCACTTGAAATCACTATTCATTTTTAAAAAAACACTATTCACTTAAGTTATTTCTTTTTTCACTTTAGGGATGAATAGTAACAGCAAAATAGAAAGTGACCCCTTTAAAATATAGACACGTGGTCCCTAAGCCTGAGAAAGTGACATAAGTGGTGATGATCAATAATTTAAGCTCCAATTACATGCCAAACGCGCAAATTCACCATGTCACCAAGCTCCGGATACTATTACTGCATTTTACCGACCAAGTGCCCGATCAAGTGACCCTCTATCCAGAACCATTAGCCTACGAGGATCGACATAATAGGCTAATCCATTGACTCTGATGCTTGCGAAAGAATGGGGACATTACAACTTGCATGCAAAATTTGAGCGAATTCTAACAACTTTCTATTTTTAGCAGGTCCACTTTTGGCAGGTATGGTGTCATCCACGCAGCTTCAGCACTTTAGCTTTCAGAACAGAACACTACGCAATGAAAATGGCATCAAACGCAGGTCTACAGAGGCGCATGCAATGAAATTAGGGTTTCCTACTTTTGTGCCTAAATGAAGGGCGAAACTCAAGAAAAACTAAAAACCGATGTATCCCACTACGATCAGCATTCTTCGAGGAATCTACTGGTAAAATTTGAGCGCATTCCGCACACTTACTATTTTTAGTAAGTCACTTCTAGAACAGGGCCTAAAATAGAAAGTGCATGCAAAAGGCTGGTGTAAACAGGTCGGTCATGTCATGAGGGCCAGGGAGAGCAAAAATCAAGTCTTGAGAAGTTGAAAATTCATGGAAATCACAAGAACTTCAAAAGTTGCTAAAAATAGAAAACAAGGGCGAGCAGGGCGAAAATTGACTAAGTATCCAAAACATCCTAAGTGTCAGAACTTCTCCCTCATAGGTAGATATGCGCCCTAAATGGGCTGGAAATTTGGCTAAGTAATGAAAATTTGAAGCCACCCTCTCAAAATGTGCACAAGGAAGGAGAGGTTGAGTGAGAAATTTGCCTAAGGAAAAAATAAAACAAGACACTCCTAAATGTGATGTAGAAACCCTTGTTTCCCCTGTTTCTCAAATCTGACTGTTTTTGTTTGTTTTTGGTGTATTTTGATTTTTTTGATGTTTTTGCATGAAATAAGAAATTGCGATTTTGAAAAGTAATATTGAATAAATTCAAATTAAATAACACAACTCCAGAAATGATAGAAATTATTGAATCTCCAGTTGCCAGTCTATTTATTAAACTTCTAAGATGATTACAAATAAGATCCAGGCGCATGCAAGCAAAAAGCAATGATATTTTTATGAGAAAACCTAGTTATTGCTGCCAGCTGAAAGAATGCAAATAATGGTACGGCTTCATTAATGACTGCTTCTCCCTTCGTCTGATGCTCAGGAAATGATCCAAATGCTGAGGCGCCTCAATGAATGAAGACCAAAGTTCCACAGGATAGGTGATTTGCACAAAACTCAAGAACACGCCTTCTTAATGATAGTACGGCCAGGTACAGCAGAAGTACGGCCTGGTAACAGCAGCAATCAATGAATAGAAGGTACGGCTCTCACTGTAATCTCCAGATCCAAAAGAAATAGGCGTCTCCACTGTATTAACCCTGCTGGATGAATTGCTAATCAAAACCCCTGAATATTTCTTGTCTGTGATGCTCTGTAACTTCTTCTGAATGAAGAAATCTCTTGCCTGGCAATAAATCGGAAGATATTTCACAACCTCTGAATTGCTTTCACTGGAGATGGCTCGTTCCCCAATGCTCTAAGACTGAAACCCTTGGCTTCCGTGCTCTGGAAGAAACTTGATCAATTTTCAATAACTCAACAACATAATGGCTCGAATTTCCAAGCAAAGCTTATATCTCCTTTGAAAAGTGCGAATTCCTTAAAAATAGGGATCATTAAAATAATTCGACTTTTATTATTTAATTTCTCAATAGTCTCTGATCAAATTTTAATAATAAAATATAATCGTCAAATGGCCCCTTCCATGATGGGCGACCTTCAATTAAGTTATAATATTAAATATTATAACTTTATATTATATGCTCAATTTAATTAATATTTAATTAATCAATCAAATATTAAT